>MNPL01002691.1:0-33719 GCA_002081605.1 Tropilaelaps mercedesae
ATATATATATATATATATATATATATATATATTGCATCTTTGATTTATGCTTCCCGCCCAGCGCATTGAGCGATTAGTACCGAACTACTAATGGCGTGTTATCGGTCTGGTTAACGTACCGCATGGAACCTCCCTTTTCAATCTTGGTTTTCATCCGTGCTATTTTTATCCAGCTCGCGTTGCCCTTACACCTTTTTCCGCAACGGGATGACAATGATGTTGCTTTCTATCGCAGCGAAATGTGACGCAGCATTGCATTATTATGGGAAAGCATATAGGTATGTTGTAGAAACAAAGTAATTTAAAATACGAACAGAGTTCGCAACGTAGCGTTTCTGGCCATTAGAGAGAGCCCTATCCAGTATATATTTTTGCGTAAAGTAGATTTCACTCAAATAAAATTATTAAACCTCTCTCATTCGCAGCACTTTTATCTTAGCTATAACTGTATTGGAATACCACATAGATCCAAAGGCTATTTGGCGGAAGGATATGTAAACCTTACATCCGCCTTCAAGTGTTAGATTCTGACTTCGCTTTCTATCCGATTCGCCACTCTACATGGGAGATTTTTTGGAGACACATTTGACCTCACCAAATTCTTGTCTTTCTGAAAAAAGCGTATCGATTCTAATACCTTAACACTAATTGAGTGCACTGCCGAAGCACGGGTACAATGAGCACCTTTCACTTAAGTTAAAATGAAACGTTGAGGTGAAACGTCTTCTATAAAAGCGTATTACATTGGCTTACACAAAAAATATCTAAACAGCGGAATATTACAGAAATAACATAATGTTTATAACGATTAAGTTAGGCCTCTTGTTGTGTACGTGAAAACATTTGACCGTGCTTCGCACGTCTAAGTGGCTAATAACAACATCACTGTGTTCTGTGATGAACTGCTATCCAAAAAGCCTATGAGTACCTTTGTAATTGGTCGAGATCAGTCTTGGCCTCCCTTGAAAAGGTCGTCTGCCTTTCTGGCTCTAGCCGACAAAGAGTCTTAACCCGAACGGACTTGTAGTACAAGTTGAAGATGTAAGAACAAACTCGTTTGACCGCGGGCGCGCGAAGCGATCAAAGCAGACGGAGCTAGCAGACATTGGAACAGGTTCTCGTTCAGTCTTTGCCCCCGAACCACTGAAATTCCGTTCGACTCAATGTAAACGGAAGCCTTCGAAACGAGATTCCTCACTTCCTCAAGCGTTACGCTTTTTCGTTGGTTTCCCTCCTCCACCTTTCGCAGATTCTTCGGTTCAGCTTTAGAAAGAAATCCGGGAAATCTGAGTGAAACAGGGAAACCGTCGAACTGGCGAACAGTTGAAGGTACTACCGTTAGCGACGCATGTTCACAGGCGAAACCAAAGCCGATCTCCGTGTCGATTGCTGTTTTCCCGATTTTATCCGCCTCAGGTTTGCCTCCTTGCTATTGGACAGTGGTTTTGCTACAAATTCGAGAGTGCTAATGCAAGAACAGGGGCAACGATGGCAGTGTCTCTTTAAAGAAGGCATTAGTCCATGTGTGAAAAGGAAATCTGTAGGGAAGGCAAAAGCAATGTACACCGACGATGGAACGGGGACGACAGAATGTGCAGAAAGCACATTTGCTTTGCTAGTTCCCGTTTGCTTCCTTCATCTGCAGAGTGCGCCCTCCAACCCCTTTTTCTAACAGCTTGAGACTACGCTTCCGAATTAGGGCGCAATTTGGGGGAGTGCTCTAAGGCTCCGCCGATGGCATGAGCCCATTTGCTGAAACACAACAAAGGTCTCTCCTGCACCACTCGTACGAGAATCAACTAGGTATAGCAACGTTTTTCATGGATGCCACCAAACTGGTCAACGCCTTGTTTATTATACAGCTCCCACACGACCAATTGCGAAGGACAGAAGCAGAGGGAAGAAATGGAGAAAACTTTAGTGAGGGGATTGGCACTAACATAATGGAATCATAAACTATGCTGAATCTCGTCCTGGCGAGAAAATATTACACACTTTGTAAGAAACAGTGGGGAGTTTATAGCATTCCGTTAACGTCTACCCGACAGAAATAAACTGGGACTTTTCCATTATTTTTCACTCATTTTGCCTTGAAAATGCGCTTTGGCCACCTTTGTGAAAATTCACAAAAAAAGCTTGCACCAGCGTGGAACAGGCTTCATAGAATTTGCACCTAATTATGTGCAATTTCCCTTTTGGTCTTAGGTCTAAACCTAACGTTTCGAAAATAAAATCAACATATATAGTAATGATATAGAATGAGGTTCAAGGGTGCCGGATAATTTTTAACTTTACAAGCAATGCACTGTACTTTTGCAAAGATACCCTACTGATGAAAGCTCACTTGTTAGGTGTTATTTGTAATTACGCATGCCGCGGACAAAGCCGAAAATTACTTTCTCAGCTCTCGAACATATAAAGAGTAAAATCATATACTTTTATATTTCTGCTCCGAAATGTTTCCTTGTCAGGTCTACCAACATAAAATAATCTACCAACATAACATTAAGCTGTTACGTCACAAAGAAGACAGTGCGACGGAGGAACAATGGTGCGGTTGAATGAAGTATGAGTGCACTCTCTCCTCAAACTCCTCAAATGGCATGAAAAATATAAAATATTTTTGAACCTTACATATCCTTCTTTCGGTTTCAAAAACATTACTTTTGAAATTTCCATCTAAATTTGAATTCTTCTTTGTAGAAATAAAAATTGCACCAGATTTTTTGGCCAATGAGATGCGTGAAACTAAAACTGCACGATAAATAATAGAAGTATTATGCTCTACTCACAAAGGAATCTTTCAAAGGTATATGTATCTCTTGGATACCTCTCACGCGGGGCATTTACTATTGTCAAGCCGTTATAAAAACCAGCCTGTACGACATATTGATCTTACACAAAAGCTAAGTCGCCTTGGGCGACATCGTTTCGGCCCTTTGCTGTTCAGACTCGTACTCGAACAGTGCACTCGGGCCATGAGCAGTGGTAACACTGGTGTTACTTTTTAATTAGTTATGAAATGAACCCAGTTGGAACCTACTGTAAAACCTACTGTCGCTTCAAACATAGGCGATTATGATACTGGATGCGTGTTTGTCACGTTGGGTTATTTGAGGGACTTACAAGAAAGTGTAAAGTGCCATAATTCTCTGACAAATGTATCAAATATCGGCAATAAACCGCACTTCCACTAGCGTTTACCACTAAAAATCTCAATTCAAATAAAGGATTAAAACTTACTCGACCTGTTAATGCTTAGTATCACGCGGAATGATTACCTTCGAAATTGCCATAAGACTGACACTGTTCAACGTATTTACCGTTTTTTTCAATTTATAGATATAATGGATAATATGTGTACCTAATGGACATATCGCGGTAATCGGATAATCTGGCCAACGCAGGCAAATCTGAATACCATGACCTCTGCGGAGTACTAGAGAAAAAATCAATTTAGCAAAGCTCTAGCTCCTGGCAAGCTCGTCGGTTGGACCTGAAAAACAGACTCACCTTTAGCCCTTCCCATAGAACCCACAACACATATGAAATATTTCCATGTCGTGCGACCTAAAGCACGTTTCTTGTTCGGAAAATATTTCATTGACCCGGTTACCTATGTTCTGTCGACGCTGCAAATGAAGGCCACGGTCATGGGGTAAATTTGGCCCGGTATCCAGACCAAAGGGAGTTGGCGAGTACCATGAAAATCACGCAAAAGCTTTGTCTAGTATCTGAGATAAAATAAAGTCCGCAGGTGCTGCTATTACTGACGCTGTTAGTCGTGGAATGGCCTGGCAGGTATAGGCGGGAAAGAAAGGTTAACATCCAAATTTATCGCCTCAACATACATGCCTCGCGACATATATAATCTTTCTTGGATCCGCTTCTAGTATCCTTAACGGCAGCCATGCCAGCACGATGCCTCATTAACTTGTTTCTATGTCACGTTAATATGCGCCTGTAGGGCACAAAACAATCACAGTTTCAAGGGAAGTAGGCGAGGATGATAACGCCGAGTATGATAAGGCAAGAAACAGGTCGCTAGGAGAAGTAAAAGACTGCCTGCGGCAGAAAGCCGATTCGTCGGTTTTAGCGTCGTTGCCAGGAAGTGTTTGTTGGGTGGAGCTAAGCCAAAGGGTTCCAAGTGCCTGGGTTCGCTTACCAAAGTGTACTACTAAGGAACAAGAAACAGCTCTCAAAACGCCATCAATACTCGCTCTTCCGTAGTTAGATAATATTGTGATACCTTGAACAGTATTTTCACCAAACTGAACACTATACATTTTAATTACCACCATTTGTAGTTACCAGCAGCAGGCTTCAATTGGTGTTACATATTTCATGTTTCATCGTATGATGGATATCCTGGCGGTTAATGGAAGAGTAGCCATATTTGATGGCATTCATGCTCTTCTCCTAATTGTCGGAACGGCATCGGCTTTCAGTTTAGTCATCCATAGTGAATTCTGCAAACAGTGGCTGTGGAAAATGCATATTTGTAATTGAAGCTTAACGAAACACCAGCTGGCTTTTATTAGGCAAACAACTTACAATACATGGAAAAAATTGCTGAAGAAAAAGTTTCACTATCCCTTCATTGTCCCCTAAAACGTCCAGTGATGTGTTAAGACGAAGAATCTTTAATCTATATTTATTTTTCAGGCTCAAGTTTAATTAAGAAATGTTCCCAAAAAATCAATTCACAGCATAATCAGTTTGTTAAATTTTAGAATAGCAAAATATGACCTCCATCAATATATAGCCAAGGAATGTCGACGATCTTTAACCATCTCCTACACCACGTGTGTTTGCTATATTAAAAAAGCAATAAACGTATGTATGCAACACATCTTATATGGCGGTGCAAAAAAAGGTGGAGCGTGAGTTATGCTACTTACAACTAGGCACTGCTGGAATGTCTCTGCCTCATATGTTACACCGAGACCTTTCATTCATCCCTTTCATTAAAGTTGTTCTCCCACTCGCCGTCATTATTTTACTAGTTTTGTTGTTCTTGAACTGTAGAATTCGTACTTCAGGATCATCTGCAAACAATGTTGTATGTGTTTTAGCCGAGGATGTTTTCTATTCAAATAAATGTAATTAACTTTTCCTGTGTAACGTTTTACAATATGCAGTACTTACGGATTACTGTAATATCATGTATATATATGTAGTTTTTCCTATTAACAAGAGGTATAACGCTTTCGTTTTAATTAGTATGCCGCAAAGCAAAAAATAGATTAAAAACTAATTCTTCCTCTTTTTGATCACATATATAATAGCTGTGGTCCTAAAGTATGTATCTTTGTGTGAGTTTGAATTGTCGAACAGGGACAATAAGGTAATTTCTGCTCGGTGACTTCCGGCTTTTAAACGGATGCGCCAATCCAAGGAGAACTTCGACCATTTTAATATCTCTATGACTAAAATTAGTGAATATTCTTTAATTTCCATTTACTTGTACATCTGTACGGTCTTACATCGAAGAACTCGAAGATGTGAACCCAATTTCTGTATTCCACACTCACCACCTGGATAGCAATATGCCGTGGTGAATTGCATTTAAATAGTTTTGAAAGTAGCACCGTATTACAATTATCTTCTCTCGTTCTTGTTCACAGTGAAACAGCACTTACACCAATGCACTAAAGTTACATTATTGCGTCTCCATATACAATCATGACAATATAATGTAAGCTTCTAGAACTAAGCATACGGTAAATACTACAAATGAAGATTTCTTTTGCTTCAATTAGCTCAATACCCTCTGGGATCTATTCACGGAACCGCTTCACCATTAATCCAAGTTATCCTCAGCCCGTCTCGTTAGCACAACATTGTAGAGATAGCATAGAATATTACTCATTAGCCGGATTGGAGTTTCCCACGCCTTTCTAAGTCAGAATATCTTTGCTCCGAGGCACGTGCAACATACCTCAAAGTTTCATCGAAGCTCTAAGGAAATACAAAAATCAGACTGATATTTATGGCACTATGTTACAATGAGCGCCTGCTCTCGTGCGGTAGCTTCTAATGTAGTGCTTCATTTGAAAAATCAGTATATAATCACATAATGCACAATCCCACGAGACAATCGCTGTCTTCTCTAGTTGCTATCAAACTCTGCATTTCATTGGAAACGTGCTAGTAATTGACCTACAAATTTATAGCTCTCTGACTAGTCGTGTGCACGAACTCGATGACTATCGATTACGTTGTGCTATACAAATGATTTTAGTATCATCATCTTTAAAAAACGCGAGCAGTTGGCGTTAAATATTGACTCATCAAGATTTTCGTGTTACTAGCTCGTAACCTACCAAGGTTGTCATACTTGCTTATGCCGCAAGGACACACGAATTCTAATGCTTTGCCCCATTTACAACCGCTTTTCCTCGTATATCGATCCAATACTGACGAATTGCAGGGACCTAATCTGACTAGTGATAAACCTGGTAATACAGTTGTGCTAATCTAAATAGATCTTCCTCTAAACGCCATGAGCAGTAGTTGCTTCTCCATATCCTCGCCCACGCAGATTCTATTTGAGTTTTAATTGCTGGTAATAAGACTACATGGGCAAATTGACGCGGAAATCCGTTGATCTAAAAATTACATATCTTTCTGCAAAGTAGCGGAGTTCAGTCCGACGTTCTGGTCCCTTCGTCTAAATAATATAATACAAGTAGCTCGACTCCTACCACACTGCGCAACAGGTAAAGACATACTGTTTCGACTCTTCCCTTTTTCTCGTTTACGAGTTTGAACAATGGAGTAAAATCTCGGAGAGGCCGAGTTTTGAAACGGAGGCTGCCAACTGTGTCCGTGTAATTGATCATCTAAGACAATCGTTAATTTGCCTGTTCTACCGACTCTCTTTTACCACTACAGACGGTCCTTCTTCAAATTGGATGAAGCAAGTCAAATCTCCTGAGAACATCTGGCAGTTCATTTCCGTCAACGGGGGAGAATCCGACTAATAGGGTAAGTTGGGCCAAGCCAATGCATCTTCGCTCCTTAATGGTTAGTAGAGTCAAACATGTCTTCCATCCAATATAAAGCATCCAATATAAAACATCCAATATAAAGCTGATAACAGCTACACTACACAATTAAACAAAGGCATTTTTTTATGTTATTTTTTTTTATTACGAGCGCTGCTGTCTGGTTAAAGTATTGGTGACACCAACCTATAGATGTGTTTGCGTGGACTTTCTTAAACTTCTGCAGCGCGTCTTCTTCACACGCCACTATCATAAGATGTTGGTTCTTATGCTTGATGTACAAGTGTAGCCAGCCTTCACCACGTTTTTGGCATATTTGCCACATACTGCTTCGTTTTATAGTATCTATCCAATGCCCTTCATACACCGCGCTTCCCAGGCTTCATCATCCGGCCGTTGCGAACACAATTATTACTGTATCTATTATACCAATATCGTTTCTCAGGCGAGAGACGTCTGATGCGAGGCTCTGCCAATGGGACGCCTGGTTAAGGGATAATGGAGGTGGTAAAGGGAGGGGTGAGGGGTAGCAGGAGGGGTAGACACCCTTCGTTAGTCGTTCCCCTCTGCGATTCCATCGTCCTTTCCACACGCCTACGCCCACTACTAGTGTGTCTGCAACTGTTAGCAGAAGTACACCGACTGCAACCATCATCAGACTATGGTCGCTATTGCAATCTTCTTTCTTTCTAATCTGCATATAGAGATACAATACACTTGCACCTACATAGGTGCCTTGCAGGGTACAGGCGACGGCTTCCCGAAAAGTTGCTAGAAAAGACAAATATTGCACACAGAAATACCAGTGCAAAGCTTCGAGCGTGAGCATGAAATAGAGGGCAAGATATCAGTTGACATCCGGTGCGCTATACCGGCCAGAGCTAAATTTTGCACCAGCGTATAAGAAGGTGGCAAGACGCATCATGCGTCGGAGTGTTTCGACCGCCATACGTTCACTAGCTTTCTAGCCGGTGATGGCGCGCGCTTCGGGTAGCCTTCCAATACCCGCTGCCATTTCCCATGAAATTCTTATGTCCACATTGTCCCAAGAAAGACCATCCTTGGCATAGACCGATTACAATGGCCGCGCGTGCTGCCGCTGGTGCGGTAGAGATGAGTCGGCCATGCTACAGCATTAACAACGGCGACTCAGTCTAACGCAATGGCTCAACACTAAGCAACGGTAATCACTGCGACACTGTGCGACTTCATATGCTGGTCATCGTGTTTGCGTCGTTGTTGGGGTTGGCTGGATCGCCTAATTTCGGGTGTCGCGATTTCGAATGCTGACACGCCTCAGTTCGATGTCGACTTGGGTTAGCCTTAGGACGACGCAATTTGTCAAACACTTGTGAGAGATCATGTTAGTGCTAATTGAGTTAAGCCCACCGCCCTACCCAATGACATGCCCAATGACCCTACCAATCAAGATGTCTCCCGACATTTTTGCCAAGTACTGGCAGAATCTCCTCGCATACGATTTATGGAGTTGAAAAGATAATAAAAAGGTACTTTTTATCATGTTACAGAAAACGTGCTGACATAATATTTCGTTTTATATCAAAATATGTTCTAAGATGGAGTGTGTTTGTCAAGGGCAATATGTCATTTAGAAAAATATGTGAATAAGACGAGTCGGATTTTTCCTAAGTATTTCGCTCAACCGGCGCTGATCGTCTCCTAGAATGCAAGAGACGGCATAGTACCCTCCCACGAAAAAAGTCGAGATGGCAGGGTTAGCAAAAGGGAAGGTCTTTTCTTGTTCTTGTCCCCTTTGTGTATTATCTAATCCCTAAGCAACCTTTCTACATCTATATAGGGGGTGGCGGCGGTATTACTCGGCTCTACGGGCATAGAATAACAATGTGTTGTATTTGCGCGACATTACCAGGCCCTAGTCGGCCTAGTAACTGTGGTTTTCCAGCATTCTATCTTCGCTCACTGGTTGTGAACGAAACATCATCTTGTAGGCTTTGTCTGGACCCTCCCTTCGTGTAGTCTCTGTTGAGCATCGCAGGCGACGCATGTCAACGAGATGAAATCTATCCTCGTCATCGTATCGGTTTCTCGGGCAAAAATAATCTTATAATCCTACGTGTTTCATTAGCAAGCAAACATAAAGCTGATGATAGCTTTCATTTAATATATTTATACAGTGCAAGGTTCTTTTGTGCGAATCGATTGCCAAATTTCGGCTTATTATCTTTAGCATTACTCAGATGCGGAGTATTATCGTCAGTAACACCTTTCACAAAGAAAGACTATGAAATATTAGTGTTACGGCTGTAATCCAATTAGCGTAATTGATTTTTAATATTGCATGCATGAATACGGTGCAGATCGTCTAACATTTCAGCATGGACGATATCCACGTAATAATCTCAGTAGCTTTCAACGCAAATACAACGCAGATATTCTCAGTAATTCGATCGTATTATTAGTACTTGTGTGTTATGTTCTTTGAGAATTTCATTACCGGCCAATATTTCTTATGCCACCTTGCCTCTTGAATCGTATTCAAAATATTGCTGTAAATATTCATTTCATTCATTGAGCCCCTTTGATTCTTCCGTGTTAAATGTTCAGACTCGACAATAATACAGCTTGTTGTCGTGGGTCAGATACTACAAACGTCATTGTGCCCTCCACTTTACAATGTTTTTCGACTTAACCTCAAATAGATAAAGATCCCAAGCAGAGCGTTCGGGCGACCTCCTTTTTTGTTTGTATCCGAGTGTCAACCGGCTCTATGTGAGGCATTACTAGGGCTGTTGCGGAATGTCAGCCAAGATAGGAGGAATGCTGGTTCAATTGCGGCTTAATCCAAACGACCACTATTGCTAACGTTTCATTCCTTCCCCCTTCTGCGGCCCCTCCGTCATAATCACCCACACTTTTCAATCGTTCGTACTACTTGGCGGCCGTTGTTATTGGCGTTCCTCCTGGCTGCTTCTGCTGTATCTTTTGTTGATCATGATAGTTGATCATGGCACCTATAAATGATGTTCACCGCATATAGTACAATCGATGCGTACTAACTCCTACCATTGTCTCCACACGCGGTTAGCGTCCATCGACCCTGAATCCAGCCGCCTTCTGGTGTCGCTTGTTGGTACAGGAAAGCTAATGTAGAGAAGCACTTGCGCGCGTCATACGTCAGGCCACAACGAGGCGGTCACGCAGAAGCCGTTGGACCGGTAGTTGGACGCACCACCAAAACACCCGAGGGATGTTTTTATAGAGTAAACGGTGATGTCTCGAAGGAACGGCATTAGAGATGCTGGCAACCCTATGACGACCATGCTAGGGAACACCATCCGCGGTATCAACACCCTTGAAGAGCGAGAACTATATCAACAACGCCAACATTCGTAATAGCAACAGTAGCAGCAGCCAGAACAACGGCCTCACGGTTGAGGTGAAGAGGTTATAGAGCAAGAAGAGGGTAAGGAAAGGATAGATTTCCTGGCAGTGTAAGGGTAAGGGATGCCTTCCAAGACCGAATGAAGTGTAAGCGAGTACGTAGATATGTGGAACAAGACAACAATGGTCTAGTCGTTGTGATCACCGTAATATTGATCGAAACCGCGCCGTAAGCCGTGTGGGAGCCTTCTGGGGTTAGTGGACAGACCCGTTAGCGGTCGAACCCCTGAGAAAGCTAAAGAGACGGAATGGTTGTCGTTCAAAGTAAAGAACTCCGACCCCATTTGTTTCTCTCCTAGCTCATGCTTCGTAGGAAAGTTTACTAAGCGAGCGGCCTTATCTTACCTCCGTGGAACAAAAGAGTAAGATGCCACGATGAAAGATAAAAGGAATGTTTGTTGTTCGCTAGGAAACGCTGGTCCGGATATTTCTATTTCTCTAACACGTTAAAAACATAGATGAGAGTCATGGCCTAACTGTATACACCTACTGAACATCCCTAGGATACCGCAAATAGGATATGTTGATCTTTGTCGAAGAGCCTCATGATCTGGTTTCATGTGGCTGGGGCTTGTTGGGGCCATAACAGCCATGCGTCGTAGGCACAAGGTGATGTTCACATTTGGTGCGAGTGCCAAGTAGAAAGCTGTGAAGATTTATATTCAACAACTGGTTCATCTACAGACTTTCGATACATCTGGGGATTTTTTAAAGAAATTCAAGAGCATCCTTTCTTCAGCATAAGTACTGCTAGAGTGCTCGATGCAGCTTTGTTACACAGCCTACGAATACACATCGTCTGTCAATCTTTCTAAGATAATTCTGCTGATTTGTAGCGCATTTTAACTCGTTAAAACACGTTTAGTATGCACACAAGCAACGATAGCGTATTTGTTAGGGAGACCACCTATGCAGCGGAACTTGGTGTGAGTATTAAAGTGCGCTTTTCTGATTCAGTGAGCGCTGCTTTATATTTACAATTAGGGGCTGGTCTTACGCAGCGATACAGTGGACGATAAGCTCGATGTGAGTGTTAGCTCTGAAAGAACCCACTTGTGCTCAAAAGCTATTTTTTAAATTAAGAGTGGTACGAGTCTTTTTAGTTGTTTGTTAGTGCTCTTTACCACTAGGGGCGACCGTCAGACAGATAAGCATAAGCCGACAAATTATATACCCATGCTTAAAAATAAATTCTATCTACATCTAGTTGAATTCATAGCACACACTCAACAGACAACTGAGTAGGAAGTTGCTGATGTATTCAAAACAATCGCCGTTTAAATGTAGATGATGAGCTCAAAAATTTCGATTCACTGTAAATGTATTACACCATTAAAAATTGTGCTGAGAAGACTAATTCACCTATCCAAGATCAGAACACGCTTCAAATTTTATGTCTTGGTAGTTTACCGATGCCCCAAAACAGACGTCATTATCGTTCTGCACAACAAGCAACAGATTTTAGAAAAGGAACTAAACAGCCATACGCTAATGGGCGAGACCCCGCGGCGGTCCCCAATTTTTGTGATGAAAAGCTTTAGATACACCTCTCGCTTTAAAGAGATAAAGAAATATAGAAATCTTAGTGTCGTGACTTTTGTAGCTCGTTCTGGATCACTTGTCTGACGATATACTTTTTGCTCGAAGGAGACATGGTAGCGTAGTGCTGGACTACAAGTCATTTCTGGCCACCTTTGCAATTTTTGTAAGCCAGGCGTCTGCCTCAACGGTAGGTTTAATAGGGTACTAGGGCATAGGACGTGACTTTGGCAGATAATGTTTTTCTAACTGCTGTGCTTAATTCGGCTTGGAGAAAAAGTGATTATAGAATTACACTTGTATGAATTGTACGATAGACGGCTTAACACAGTAGTTAACTTACAGCGTGATAATTTTACATTAAATAATTTAGTTTCCTTCGTTTTTCTCTTAACTATACGCTTAATCATACGCCCGTCTTTTGATATTGAAATTATGTTGTGAAACTCGGTTGTAATAGTGTTAGATTTCACGCTACGACGCTTCAGCCGTACATGATTTAATGACATCCTCGAAAAAGATGAATCAACTCATAGACTGCCGTCGACAAACCAATCATCTTCGCCAGATCGTTCCTGTCATTCTGATCTGACCGGCTTAGTGTTACATCGCAGCTTTGACTTCGGTCTCTCTAAAAAATTTTTTCTTAAAATTGAGCCACGTCCGTAAAGAAGCCACGGAAAGAGGCCACATCCGACTTTTATAGGAAGCTGACAAAAAAGAAAATCCAATACAGAAAGTTTATGGTTAAACTTGTCAACCCGTCAAGCTCGGTGATTTGGTGTATTCGTATGTACTTGCGACCGGAGGAGATACGTAGGTGCACAGGTTCGATCCCCACCGGTGCACACTTACATTTATATGGGGTCCGTCTTACGAAGTAATGCAAAACCTGATACCGTGGACGTTAAATGTTGGCTGATGGTCAGCCCTAAAAAATAAAGACCTATCAACCCACATCAAACCTACAGGCAGTTATCGCAAACCAACAAACACAACGATGAGCACCTTAATAAGCTTGGCATCGGCAGTAGTTTGAATTTCACTTAAATTATCGTATCCAAACTAAGGGAATAAGAATTACAATCATGATGGGGACAAGCGCACAGGCTGAAACATTGTATTTTGCTAAAAAAAAGTTCTTGTCAAACATATTTTAGTGCAAAAAGAAACTGTGCATATGATGTAGGGCAAACAAGTAAATTCAACACACTGTGGCGAACTCTACCAAATAGATACTCTTGCGGTGTGCGTACTGAACGGATGGAACTCAGAAGCTCCTGACCTAACAATGTTTCTTCTGTTAATTATCCACTGAAAAGTTTATTCAGTTGAGTTTTGGTCATTTGGGTCATGTAGCCATTAACCTTCACACCCGTCCACAGATGAGGTGATGCGTCGGTGAACACAGATTAGAACGTTACTTTTTTGAATATGACCCCCCTTCAGCATATGGCCTCCTGTTATAGTAGGCAACTTTTTACTTTGATCTATGTGATATATTTTTATCACTAAATTTATCAATCTTGTTTCAACTCTAACATTTATAGTTTCGCGCGATCTAATGCGCTAGAAGAATTTATTTAGGAATCCTTTGCATTTTATGCTTGGAACCGCTTTTACGGTCTTTCGAGCTACCGGTTTTCACGGTATGCTCTCGTGGCTGAACGTACGAATCGGGTAAATGGAAGATTGTCCCGGTCGATTTCAGTCAGTTTCACCCGCCGGAAAAAGTAACACAATCATTATTATACACGTCGGTGGCATTATACTTACACAACATGCCACAAATACCATGAGAACTTAGTAACAGCCATCGAGCCATAGAAGACAAATAGGGTCATCCTGTAAAAGGCCTCCATTTTTTCAAGTTCCAAGGTCTCCATTTTTTCAAGTTGCTAAATTAGCTTTTTGAGAGGCATCTGGTGGTTATTGATACACTTATTATTCTTACCACGCACGTGTGTGCCCTTTTTTGTCTGCACTCTAACACTCTACCGCAGTGCGTGTAGTAGTTGTCCACTGTAAGTCCCAAATGTAGTTTTTCTCTTGTGGTTATTTGCAATCATTTCGTTATCGATATTTTATCTCTCGCTCAATGATTAGCTAGAGGTGATCTGGTTACAAATTTCGTCTTTCTAGAAATCTGCATTAGGCGGAATTAGGTAGCGAGCAAGCATATATGTATTTGTGCTATTACTCTAAGCAGGATATTCCCGAATTCGGTTTTTGTCTATTGGAGTGCCTAGGGATGATACGGCCTGACGTTCCGCCTGTAATAGCAGCCGAGAATGACCAGGACACGGAGACGCTAAGAGTGGTTCTCGAGCTCCAAAAGAAAGAAGATTGGGTTGAAAAATGGGCTAGCGAAAGAAAGAGGGATAGGGAATTTGCGGAAACTTTACTGTTGTCCATAGTCACACTCCAGGCCACTATGATATCCCAATATTCACACACTCTTTTCCTGTACGTTTCTCAACTCGATGCGTTCTCCCCGTCTTCGCCGGGTGTCCGCTGGAAGGCATGTGGCGCATCTAGACTACGTGGCTCCCGTGGTAACGATAAGAGATACGTCTGCGCTTGCTATCCTTCGTGGTCTTTCTTTGTTCTCTGATGTCCTTTGAATCACAACCTCGCTACTAGGGTCTCCTACACCGTGCAGTAATTTTGTTATCATCCATAGCATAGCGGTGGCTGACAATGCTACTAGCGTGTTCCGCCGTTGTTTTCGAACAATTCTCTTTCTTTCTCTACTTTTCGTTTTTTCACCCAACCAGCCTCTTGATTGAGGTTGTTCACTCACTCATCGTCTCACCAGCTTTTGCAAACTGCTTCTAGCTGAATTTCCACATCGCGTTTCTGGCTTCTCTTTCTCTTGAATCTGTTTCTCTGATTCGGGGAACGGACTGGAGACCCAAAGCCTCGCACCTTCGTAGGGCTACCAACGAAACCAGTCAAGCTGCCCGTCGACCCACTTTTGGCCATTCCCTTGGGCTCTGCAGGTTTCTTGAGCTTTCTGTTTCTCCAACAAGTCAGTCACGGTGCGTAAACTCGAGCCGCTGCTTTTCGACTCCGCCAGTGAGTCTCACTCCTGCTTCCTTTTGGGCACCCTCTTCCTCCGAAGGCAGTTCGGTTGTCGTGTTCGGCCTGTTTCATCTTTCCTTGCCCTCGAGTTCACATAATTTCGGGTGCCGCTGGTTTTACTCAGGAATTTTGACTGCTCGTAGTGATCTTTATGATCATATTAGATGAGGGGGTGGCTCCAATGAAAAAGGCTTCATCGCGGCCGTCGTTTTTGCAATCGGTCGTTACCTGTCTTTCTCTGTCCTGGAGGTGATTCTTCCATCTCGGAAATATGAAACGGACCAGACAGCAGCAGCGGAGAAGTGGGAGACCGTCTGCCATGCTACCACCGTTTTTACTCTAGCCATTTGTGAACGAGCATTGGTTTTACATAAAAGTGTTATGAGCTTCCCTGTTTTGTATAAAAGATAAGCCCGTATTTCTAAGCTAGGCTACAAATATACATAGTTTGTCAAACACTGAAACCAGTTGTAACTTTTTGCTTTAAAGAACGCGCATAGTCTGATCGAGTAATAAATAGTAACAATTGTTTTTTGTCCTCTATATTCCACAAACCAGAAAGTAGATCGATATGATCGGTGAAGAATGAAAACCTTGTGGTTGATGAATGTCGTTAATATACTCTCAAAACAGATTGTTTGGAGGTAGTCTTGTGCAGTTAATCCGTTCTTTGAATATTGGCAACCGAGTCAGAAACCATTGGCCTCTACTTAATTACATGTGAGCTAAACAAACATTCTATACATTTAAATTAATCACTAAGAAACTGCCTTATCCACTTATTCAAATTAAAGCAATGGAGCTATATTTTAACTTCGTATTTTAAATCGTACACATTTTTAATACCAAATTGAATATACTTTTATCAAGTCCGTTTGGAAAATGATTAGATTGATTTGAGACATGTAAATACAATCTAATACATTCGAATAGACAAGACATTAACTATTGACATACCATATTTCCCATTATAAACCAACTTCTCCAATAGAAAGGGTTGACGCCTTCCTCTGCAGTGAAGAATTCTTCGTAAGCGTGTGCTAGAAGCTGTAACCTGGTATAAAAACTATGAAACTGGTCTATCTTTTCTGCGCTCGTCTATAACGACCGAAGGCGGCAAACATCCAATATCCTATTTGACACAGACTCAAACCAAAAACATCTTTAGCTTACTCAAAGCGCCGAATTCTGAAATCACTCCATTTACGATTCAACAGAGTGGCGCTCTGTCGAAAATTTGCGTTCAGGTGACGCGAATAATAATCAAGAACAGACGATTAGCATGTTATCAACTTAGACTCATTCTGGTAACAACAGAAGCCAATCATGAAAAACGGTGTTCGTCGTGACACCAGCGGCTCTTCTTTTTTTAGGGTTGACTTCAGCCAAAATCTAGCGTCTGCGATATTGCGTTCGTATTGCCTCGTGTAGCGACTCCAAAAATGTAAATCCGTAATGCATTTTGTGCGTGATGTTCTTTAGAGCAGAATTAGTGAATCTACGCGTATTTCTAAAAAGATAACATTTTATTCTACGAACACTAGACGACGCACGCTTGAAGCGTATCTTGATACAAAATAGCTTCACTTACGTGGCAACTTCGATTTGAGATCTGTTAAAAACGTTCTCAGAGGATCAGTGCTACTTTTCTGCGCTTAGTGTGCCAGCTGTGTCGCCGCCGCCGCTGCAAAATCGGAACCGCAGCTTCAAGAGAAATCAGAAGATAGCGAAATGATTAGATATGGCCACAGGCTATTTCAAGCAACTGCATGTTGCTACTGGAAAGAACTGATGAAAGTATAAATGCAGTCGTATTTAATAATCGTATGCAGTTAAGTCTCGGCTTTTTATTGAGAAGCGTTGTACTTTTCTACATAGAAATGTAACGGTTCATCCGTTCAATTTAACCTAGATGCTGTTCATACGAATAACTAACTAATGAATAATCAACAAATAAAATTCAGAGAATTTAATTAATTGAAGTCATTCGTGGCGTCGTACAGCAAGCCAGACCAGTGGATATATTTCTACGCATAGTCTGGCACATCATGCAGGAAGTTGCTAGTCATTGTGCAGTTATTCTAAAACTGTGAAGGAGTATATGGCATTATCTATGAAAAAATAAAACTTTTATTTTTACCATATTAGCTGTTGTATCCTTTTTTTGGATTATTATTTGAGAATCTAGCTAACTAATACTATACGTAATTTGACCTCGTTTTCTACTTAGCAAGCAATCCAATGTGTTTAGCACTGTTTGCCACTGTGCCACGGTTAGTCAATAAACACCTTGACCAACAAAAGTGAAGAAGAAATTCATTAGCAATCTAAAGCAAGCTAAAAAGAGAAATTATTATTTAAACAAATAGTCTGACTTTAGTGCTGTTTTGTTCTTAAACTTGGTACATTGATGGGGATTTTTAAGGTTGATAATGAATGCTAAGGCTATCAACCTAAACGTGTGCCAAGTAGTCAGATATGATTCAGGTAAACAGTTTTTATTTTAGAGTACCAGCTAGCGTGCTACAATCGCTATTTAGTTAAACTATGCCATTTCGGAGAGAATAGGGTTGCATTTGTAACATAGATTCGTCCTTCAATAAAAACTGATGTGCAAGTTTTTCGAACTACTAAAATAAGCAACTAAGCTGTCCTAAATCTTATCAAGCTCCACAACGGTTGAATGTTTAATATTGAAGCTTGACGTGTGCATTCATGCGTCTGCCTCGTCCTAACGGAATATATGCTTTCGACTACGAGATAAATGTGAATTTTTAAATTCTGCAGCGTAACTGCATAAACGTAACTTACTTGAATAAATAAGCCTGTAGAAGTATTATACTAGACCTCATCGTGTGCACGCTCAAAACATTTTCATAACAGTGTTTCTCTACGTATGGATAGTGTACAAAAATGAAAGGCGATGTATAATAACTATTGTAATATTAATTAACGTCAATGTGTGCGATACGGTTCTTGCAACGTAGACCCCAATCTTTTTGAGCCCCGTTTGACAACAGAATACGGTTGAACGGTTCACATTCGAAAAACCTAGCTTGTGTTGCTTTACCTGGAATTGCCTCTATTTTGCATATGTACCGGTACACCCTAACTCTAATTGTATTAAAATTAGTTTGAAATTTCCTGACGTTCGGCTTAGAAGAACCTATCGTGGTCGAAGTAATTTCGACATTTGTGAGAATCTGAGTCATAGACCCTTCAAGCTCTCCAGGCCGAGTCAAAGTTCTGAAGTCAAAGTTCTAGACACCTCCGTTTCATGCAATCGTTTCATGCTCCGTTTTATGCTTCAGTTTAAATGGAAGAATAGCATTCATAAAATTCAAGTAAAAACAAACTGAATAGCCGAGCTCAAACTCTAGTTCTAAGACTAGCAATGATTTTATGTAAATAAAAACCTATTTTACTAAGAACTCGTTAAAATGTTATTGAACATTGCCTTAATTCTGTTATTAGACATATCACCATTTTTTTAATGTTATAATAACGCGAAGCCTTAGAATAAATGCATCCTGACCACTAAATATAGCTACAACAATAAACAGCAGAAATTTTTCGAAAAATGTATGGGAATCATTTTTGCTTAGAATAGCGTAGCTATACCATTCTAAGCGAAAAGTGCAGTGCCTTCAAGTAGCACACGCTCTGTAAAATTTGTTATACGTAAAAAAGAAAGGATACGATAAAAACAGATAACAATATATTCGACGTGCCTTTCTGCCCTGACTACCCCAACTCTAGTTGTGCCGCATTATTCGTCTACAAATGACGGTTTCTTTCTTTAGATGTGTTGATATAGTTTTATTGTTACACTCTAAATATGTTGCTTTTGTCTTGAATAGAAACATCATCCTGTCATGTTGCCTTGAGTCGATTGGAACCAATTTGATTATAATATGGGTAGAGAGCGTAACGATATTTACGTTGGCTAGTCATAACCGAAATAATTAACGTGACAGGTTTCCAAAGTTTATTGAGCTCCAGCCGATCTCAGTTAATATCATTGATAGGGTGGCTCTCTAGGCGTGTAGTCTCCGACGGGTTCGTCACGTCAATACATTCGTATCTAGTTTCAATTATTTATTATTCACAAAATGGAGATAAAAACCAAGAGCTGACATAGGCCATTCGTTTAAAGGTCAACTAATTAATTTAAGGCCTAAACTGCAAGAAGCCTGAAAATCAAACCGCGTTTTCATGCATCATAACAGAATGTCTGTTGATCAGGATGTTGTTGAATGCGTTTTTTTCGGTAAAATGCGAAATGTTTTTTTTAATAATCTAATTATGTCTCGTGAGTTAACCGGAAGTAGCTTATAGTACAAAAAATAAACAAAAAACCTTGTAAAGTGATTCCTAGGGTTTACTTCAGCGGTGCGAACTAAGGTTTAGGAATGCTGGAGCCAGCTTAGATCTTATAGAAACACGGTGGAGGGCCACCCGTACTCTTAAACGGTATGCTGAGCAAAGCATATTTTCGGAGAATACATTTATAGTTGGTTTCACTGAGTGCCATTTACGATATCATTCAGCCCGCAATCCTATGTGCGCAAATTTAGTAAAAGCTAAAAAAAATGTTTGGTATACTAGATTAATTAACATTCTAATGGAGTGACTAGACTGAATGGGGAACGTAGCGTTAGCTGCTATTCATTGACGAAGACTGTGTACGATTGAATTGGGGCTACCAATTGTTTTTCAATACACTGTCTAGAGTTGGCTGAACGCGTCCTGTCGAATATGTTTATTTCCGATTTTTGTGCTTAATATTATGAAGCATTATCGATTCCTCATCGATACATAAGACCACTTACAAGATTGCAAAGCTCCACAGGATGGTTTTGAGTCGTTTTAACATACCGAACACTGGATAGTAGAAATTCGACGGAACGACAACAGTCGTGCGCTTCTTCTATGTAGACAGTTCGGATTACAAGGTTTAGTGTGGATATATGCACCCCAAACGAAAGATTAATATAACGTTAGGCATGGCAAAGAGTTTACTTAGAAGGCACATATAAGTATTATTTGAAAGTGCGTGAGGAACAGTTGAATTAAAGCGAAATCAGAGTGTTAACGAGATGGGAATTAGGACAATTTAGCTTTAGCATAACACATAGGTATTTCCATACTCAAGCCTCGGTAAGAATAATCACGTGCCCAAAATAGAGAGCCTAAGAACAAAGGAAATATTTTACAGGCATATTTTAAACGACATAGTATGTAATGTTTAATGATAAAATATATGAATGGGCATAAATTATATCCCAGACAACTCTAGCGAACGATATTACGCCGCCGAACGCTTTTACATCTGATTGCGTGATAAAGTTAAAAAAAGAGTACAACTGCGCCGAGACATCGGTCCTGCCTGTACTAGTTGCGGTCCTAAACAAAACATACACCAGATTCGCTGACAAAAGCTCTAGATTTCTCAATAGTGCCAAAAGGCATTTAAACATATCGGATAAGCCTAGCTGAACACTGGAGAAGCAGTAGAAAGGAGATATAGTTATCATAATAATACACGAGGAAGTACGTAACTTTTTGGAGAGCGTCTTGACTCATCTAAACAAGGACGTATAACGCGATATGTGGGGAAATAGACGAAGTATGCTAAATATGCAGGAACCCATCTGGAGCGTTTGAACATGTAGTTCTTGGGTCTATACATAACAAATAGTGACAGAGAACCTGGGATTGGAATTTTGTAGGAATCGCAACTGTGGCAACCATAGACATAAGAAACTAAACAACCACGTGATCCCTATCTTTGCGGTAAGATAGTCATAGGAGATGCGAGATGGGAGGGTATCGACCATCCCATGGGACGGTCAATAATCGTTCACTCAATGACAATTATAACTTAAAGTTTGTTTTTATGGACATGGCGGACGTTCGGAATATTCCACTTCTCATTTTATTCTGATCAACCAAAAAACGTTGATTGGAATTGTTTTGTGAGCCAGCCTTCAACAGAAAATCGTTAAGCCTTCCGTCTTTGGATTCTGAAAGATTTTGGATCGTATGTTTGAGCTGCCAAGGAGGCCTCATGATGTACGTATCTTCTAGAGTTACGAAGTCAACAAAGAAGTGGAAAATAGGGTTAGTAATTAATTCAATCTCCAGTCAATTGACAAACCTGTTTTAATGTATACTTGTCGTGTTGCTAGATAGGGTGTTGCGAGGATCAATATGCATTTGATTCAGTCTAAAGTATGACCTTTGTGCCTTCGCAGCTTGCGAAATAAGACAGAAGTTGGCTGCCTTCCTAAAAGCAATGTTTATGCAAAAACGTGTTTTAACCTATTTGAAAGTGTACAAAAACATCGAATAGTATTGCCACGATGGTATATATTATTCTTGTCTCAGTGGTCGACCTTAGTGCAAAGCTCATTTTGCTGTCGTACGCAACTAAGTCAGGAAACACAGCTAGTTACAAAGAATATGGTGTAAATCGCCAAGGCAGAACCTTCAATTCATTTTTACTTTCTCCATTGGTCCTTGGGCTGCAGTGAGCAAATTTTACGTTATCAATGGCTTTTACTCTTACAGTTTGTGAATCCGGTTTCATTCAAATTCGTATACTGAAAAATGTTATACGCAGACAGCAGAACTTAAAGCCAACAGTGCTCAAACGATGACTATGACTAGATAAAAAGGGACTTGCGATTCTTCATCAACTTGAGGGATATTACATCGCCTCGTAGCAGACACCGCCATTGTCTCCTGCAACTGAAGTGTCAATAACGTAAAAGTGGAAATTTTGTTATCATGACCGAAAGCTTCGTTGAAAGGTGTTCGCCGACAAAACTCAGCATTAACTGCGAAGACATATAGCATGCACATAGATCCAGAAGACGGTTTGATTTTCAGTCTATGCCATGCTAAGTTGTGAATTAAAGTGTCTAAATGTAGATCTCTAAACCAAAATATAGATTGGTAAGTCAACTGTTGGTCTGCTTGGAAGCGACTTGTGGTGTGAATGTTTTGATCTTTCATATTTTCCGTTTATTATAAAGCTACGTTTTTCTAAAAGCTTCGCGGGTTTGTTTTTTTAACGACTGGATAGACAATATCTGTTACCTTCAATGCAGTGAAACAGGCAGTTGTATTTATGTAAATATGTCACCTTCGGCGGATAAAGGCAGTTGTAAAGAGTTCGCGTGACTGCTCAAGTTCATTTGGTGTTTGGCTGCAGCAGAAGCTTTGCGGGAGTATTTTAAAGTATGAAGTATCTGATATGTTACCTTGCATGCAACTCATTGGCAGTCTTGTGCAGGATATGTCGAAATTGTCTGTGTAAACTAGGCTCATCCAGACAGTAATCCGGACTATAAAATACAGCCTTCAACCAAGTGCGCTAATCCTCAAGACACACTGATAGCCTAATTAGAGTACTCTCTGTTTTTTTCACTTTAAGCTCTATACGTCTTAATAATTTTCCAAGTTAGCTTAATATAGCCGGCTCTTCCAAAAACCATAAACGAGTAACCCGAAAGATCAGCCAAAAGCCAGTGGTTAGTGCCTTTACCTTCCACCTCCGAAAAGGAGGCCGAGGCCGTCTTTCGTTATCAGGCTAGGAGGCATGTTCGGCAATTGTGGGGAAAGGAAAGATCTGTCTCTGGATGTGGGTGTGTATATAGGTACGTGTGCGTACGTGTATAATGGCCGTTTAGCTTTCTGCTTCCTTTCTTTGCAGACAATACAGTGATCTTCACTGATGGAAGGGACCTTTGCTAAATTCACTACCATTTTTTTACGCATTGCTCGTCCAGCAAATCTGCAAATGCTTTCTAATGTGCAAGGCCATCCTGTTTTTTTCGCATCACGTGAAAATGCGCGCAAGCAAAATTGTCGAGTTAGTTGACATCGCCTGTGCCGTGAACATAACTCGAATAATTATTTTGCAACGCGTGTTTCTTTTTCTACGTTGTATTGTGTGGCGTGCATCATCAAAGATAGGCAGGTTACTGTAAACAAAATGCCCAATCCAGTCATTCGATGTTTTAGAGGAAATTAAGGCATGACAGTGCCACTTAAACAAAGTGGAGGCTTTGTTATTACAGAAAGTAGCTTGGCATGTCACTCCATGCCACGGCCTATAAGCATGCCACCAGCTGGTATCGAACAATCTCACGTAGGAGAAAAACTCAAGAAATACCAAGGACGTCGTTCGATCTGGTTTCTTTTTGCTAATACCGTTATCCGGAGGCAGCAACATTGTCGAGTGACAGTTTTGTAAAAGTGCCTTTATCGAAATACCATATAACAGAAAACGACTATCTCAATGAAAACCCTTGATGGCATGTCAATGCGTCAATCTTATCCATGGGTCATCCCATCTTATGCACCGACCTTGGCTTGAGGTTGATGGACTGTTTGACACCACGAGTTGTTCGTCTTTGTTAGAGGTTTTAACAATGGGTTTCTTCCTCATTCAGGTTGTTGCACTATTGTAGGCACTATCACTGCACACTTTCTCACTCCCGAACTGTCCTTCGTCAAAAAAACACAATAATAGGCGGTAATCAGCGCACTTGGACAATGCTATTCGATATGGCGGCACGCTGACGCTGCTGAGTTGAACTGCACAAAGGTGAGGATGGTGTTATGGGCTTTATTTCTTTCATGAAACGGAATAACGCCACTCGCTGCCTTCGCCGCTTCTGGGTGGCGTTCACTGAGGCAGACTGACGAACTGGTATGGTGGCTCGTGTCGCTAAAGTAGACAGAGAGAGAAGGAGGCGCTAATGCGCCCTGGACACCCCTGCGTCTGCTGTCCGGTCCAAATGCCCTCGCCTGTCTGTATGTCGTTGGCGGCGCTGTTTGTTCATAGCCTGTGCCCGGATGTTGCCTGGTTTCGGTTTGCTTTTGACGAGCCCAGAGAGGGCCCGGGGTGCGCGAGGGCCCCGCAACGTGTGTCCACCTTAAATCCTTGTGGCGCCCCCTCGTGGTTCGATGGGTAAACGTCATCAATTTGTCGCGCACAGGTGTACCTTAGAGGATAGGGGTGCCGCTGGTGGGGTTGTAGAGGGGGACCGCCATAGGAGAGTGTTGGCGGAGGGGTAGAGGCTGAGTAGCAACGAACGGAGCCCGACGGTAACATGTGGGGTCGCTGTTTCCGACTGAATGTATCACAACGAATAGGTTAAGAAGGAAGAAGCCTATTCAGGAAAGTTGGGTGGAAGTGGTCCTTTACAAAGGGGCTGGCTATGCCATGTTGAATATCACTGTCAGTCGCCACTAAGTGCGTGGACTAATGATACAGTTTCTACGCTTGTCGACGTTGAGCCCTTTACTACTGTATCCATCTCATTGACCGTTCAGCAGACAGGTGGCTGTAGAAAGAAAAGTATGGCTTGTCTGCCAAGTGGAATCCGCATGAAAGAGTGAAGCATATATACATATATATAGGAAAGAGTTTCAAAAATCAGAGGCCGAGAAAGATGGATAAGTCGTACACATATGTTGTCATAGGGCATAAATACACGATGCGACACCTATATGGTGCGTGGGTTTAAAACTGAAAAACCATTACCTTTGCTTATGTCTGAGTCACAAAATAGGTTTCAGCGACATTAAACAAACAGAAGAATTGACAGCAAAGATGACAGCGCAGCGATATATGCACAGAGGTATATCAGTATGCATCTCGATAAAATAACTCAAACTCGTACAAGCAAAAAAGCGTACAAGAAGCTCCAAAGGAGCGTAACTTCCTTCATCATCATTTTTTCTTCTTTTTCCTCGAGTGTTTAACTTAATTCAGCGAAGGAGTTAAATAGCACTCAGCATAAGATGCTTTTAGTTGTCCTCGATTATAGTCGAAGTCCGTTATCAGTTCGACCTCACGAGCTCCATTGCTATTTATTTATTTATATACTTATTGTACTACACAACAAGCGTGTTTAGATGATGATAATATTGTAACTTCCTTCACTCTTCTTCGTCGATGGTGATGATATGGTCACCAACTATTAAAGGAATTGACCGGCAACTGATGCAGACCGGCGAAGTATATTGCACGATTGACAAGTAAGTCATAGTGACATCTTATTGCATCCGAGTAACCTCGGACCTCTTCTATCTGATTACCAGGTGACCAGAAAAGCTCAAGGGAGCACTCAGTTTCAGAATAATTTGCTGAGTACCCTTTCTATTTCCCACACATAGGCGTACCAGCGTAATCCATTCTGAGCGGTCTCTAGTCTCTAACTTTAGTATTTTCCTTAGATGTGGAGCAAGGACTGTGGAGACCCTAGGGACCCAACAAGCGGCTGCTTTCTCCTCCGTCTCTTGCTAACCATTAGGAGGGACGCGTAAGAGACTTTCGTTGCAAAAAATCTCGTTGACTCAGCTTTTCGTTGTCCATTCACAACTAACGCTGTGAAGTCAAGCCTTATTTCTGACTGGTCAACAATATATCCGAATACACCAGTCATGGTCATCGGCCTGTAGCTCGAGGTTTTCTGGTCACGCTAATAATTGGCTGGCACACAGCCGATATAGCCTTAAAACCATTTCGCTTTCGTCGGCCTGCGTTGCTAGAATTTGTTGCTTCACAATGCAACGTTTATAGGTTTACCGTTGGTATTTTTAATTTTTAGTCTTAGTTTGACATTTTTTGATCCCCTCACTTTAGCCTATTTAATTATTGATTTCAAGCTGCTGATATTCTAATATCAAAGCGAAGACGTCAAAGTTATATTAGACGAGAATCCTTGCATAATACCACCCCTGATCACATTCCGTCGTGCCAGTAGCGTCACCTGCTGTCCTGGCCATTCTTTCACGCTTCGTTGTCAAGGATCTAATATGTCTCACATAACTAGTATGAAAAAGCTTATATATATATATATATATATATAGAGAGAGAGAGAGAGAGAGAGAGAGAGACTGTAATACGTGCGGACTGCTTGGATACAATATTTGCGTGAGCTACTATACATTGTACTTACAGGCAGAGTGCCTACGTTCAACTTATTATAGATATTTGTGGAACTCCCTGCCGCAATATACATATATATATATATATATACACACAATCTACTACGACTTATGATACGTACGTATGGGATATCGTATAGGATGACCGATTTACGTTAGTCCCTTCTGCCAAATAAGCGCAATCAATCTAGTATATATAAAACCTGTAGGCAATCAAATAGGATCACGTTAATTTTATACATTCTTGGCTCCGATCGAAGTAAATTTTGATTCTGGAATGAAAAGTTGCATTCAGTTCTTATACGGCTGCTGTCTTATTCGACTTCCCCACGACATCAAATTTGAGTGTTCAAGCAGTGCGTAACCATCTATGAACTGCCGTAAAACTGAAAGTACTTATGATGATTAATATTTGGTTAAGCCGGGCTGATCACTGCTGTTAGCGGTCCGGTATGCACCTAAACGCATTTTGCAGAGTGCCATCACATACGGACCCACACTTCAAACAATATATATTAAATTGCGCTACACTGTGGTCTCCTACGCGGTTCTCAGTAAGCAGTTGGTTTAACAGCGCACTTCTTTCATTGTTACCGGTTATCAGCGCAAATATACTTCGCTATGTACTATGGCGCTGCAAGATGCATAAGCACATGAATCCACTCGGGACAAATATGACTCGGGAGTATGCCAGACCCTGTATCAGCAATAATCATAACTGGGGTAGCATAACTAAGAACTTACACAGTTTATCTTTCATAGTAATTTGTAGATGTTTACCCGGTTACTGCATATTCATATTTGATACTGCTGAAAGCGAAAGAAGCAGCTTTAATATAAGAAATACTGCACGCGAATATTTGCGTGGTCACCGGATTTCATCAAAATTAAGATTTTTAAATGATCCGATCAATTAAAGATTGATCACCATTTGTGCCAATATGTATGTATATATATATATATATATATATGTGGCCTCAATGACCGGTCATACATATGTGGCGCTAATGATAGCTTTGCACAAATTCACGTCATTTTCTTTCATTTTTCTGATCATTGCTATTGTTTGAGGTCGCGTATTAGATCCTTCATTCCTCCGTGCGCATCATTATGATTGATTTTCAATGGCCATAAGTCAGAGGATGAAAAGATGTAGAAGTTGCCCTAGTTTCCAGTTTATGTCCTTCACCCTGTATTGTATTTCATGACAAGATTTACGTCATGGTAAGGAAATTTCGCCTTGAGCGTTAAAGAGGTATAATTGATAAATTTTAAACCTAGTTTAGTCACACAGAGTAATGGCTTCTGACAAAACTTTTAAGGAGATTTGAGAGAGCCAGGGTGAGTTTCTTCCGAAATGGTTTAAACTAGAACATCAGCATGGCCAAGCATTGATGTGCAGAAAATTTTCTACCTTCAGATATTGCTTTTCAAGATTTAAGGATGCAATGAGCAGTGCTAAAGAACTCACTTTCTCTATCCAGAAGCTTTGCTATCTGTCGATAAATAATTCGTCGCTAAAAAAATCTACAAATGAAAAAAGAATACACAAGCATACAATTTTTCTAATTCCCGCCTTCGAAATAGCATGGCGGATTACCTCCCAGCCGTTAAAGTGTTCGGTCACTCACTCATCTCTAAGGACTGAAACCGTAAAATGGTAGATCTGCCTCGAGGTAGAAAAATATGAATATCATAATGCACTTTGAAAACATGTTTTTTATGACAACCATGGTATCAGTAATACAGTACCGTCTATAGGAAGACCCACAGCCTCGCTATAAGACTTCGAAATTTGGACGAATGTCGCCGAGCTACTGTCTGTAGAATTGCACGTTTCTATAACATATAGTCAAAAATTCCGCTACCTTTATCAAGAAAGCCACGAAAGCCAATACTACGTACATCGGAACGTATACGATCAGACCATGAACTATCTGTCTGTATGTTATATGCAGTTTATATTAACATTTTAATACAGTTATTACCGCACGATAGCTAGTAAACTTTTTTAAAAACACAAATTGCTACCTTATTAATGTCGCTACGGTAGACGTTACGATGTCTACTGTCACCAATTTACAAAATATCATGATATGTCCTCTAATGTAGATTTTAATATAGACACTGTCGGGTTTCCACAGGCCGTTGTTGCGCATACGTGGTATGGGATGCAACCTCCTGAAGAATACGCAATTCCAAATTTTCTACATATTTCGAAGTGAACAATGTGTAGAATACATTTACCGTTACAGTCGGAAATTCAAGAGTTTACGAACGACTCAACTAAAAAATTAAACAATTGTTGTACCAATCGCTCCACAGTCAATCAGTTGGCCGATTATATGCACGCAGTTACTTAAATGAAACTAAATCGTATAAAGCGGTGCTGCAAATAACCCAGAACTATCTCTGGTATATAAAAGCTCTATGAGTTAAAAACGGTCATTCTGTTTTTTTAGCTTCCGTCTACTCTTTCGCTCAGAGGGCTACACAGAAACAATGTAGGAGTTGTATCCTATAGGAACTTCTTCCGTCCATATGGCCACTCTTTACTTCTACGTCGCGTATTCTCTGTTATCTTCTCGTCTGCACCCTTCATCGTTATCTTCTCAACTCCTCTCTACTGGGCCTTGGCTGATTTTGGGTAAAGGGGATTCGCTATACCGCAGCACGCACACTGCCTCCCATTTACCTCAAGCTCCGAGTCTTCATCCCGGCGCCAGCGGCCGTTGTTCTATAAGTTTCGTTCATCCTCTGAGAGCTGTCAGTGCAAGAAAAACAGGCGGAAGTGAAGTCGTAGCGCGTCGTCGGAGGACGTCGAGGAAGTCACGTCAGGCAGTTGAGTCGCTCGATGGTAGCGCTTTTGGACGCAAAAACGGTCGCACGCAGACAAAACTCGGCCCATCAACCGTTCTGAAACCACCGTCGTCCATTACCCCTGCCATTTCTCTCAACTCAGGCTGCTACTGATTTCTGCTGTTGTGAACCGTCGGAACCTAAGCGCTGAAGTCCCAGTGAAAAATAAGAAAATGAAACGAGTTCAGGTCATTTTGATCACGCTGGTGGAGGACGATGCCCACACGAAGTCATGAAATAAGAACAAAGCGTCTACACAAGTAACATTCAAATTGAAAACTCGGGCCGCAAATGCTGAAGTTAGCTTTCTTGTCGTTGGGAAAATTTTAATAGACTGTCAGGAATATGGTACATTAGATGCTCGACTCTGTTGTCCAACAGAGACATAACTTTGAGCTAAAAGTGAGAATTGATATTTATCAACTAGCGCGATCGACTGCACCGGTAAAGACATTTTTAAAAATCAATAAAGTAAGGGAAAATGGCAGAACCATCAAATGTATTAAAGAGGCCAGTAATGAAAAGCTTAGCGCACAAATTGATGAAGACAAATCATTTGGAAAAACCTCTTGCCATGCAGCGTGAAAAACTGACTTTGAAGAGAGATACAGCCTTCAGCTGAGCGTCCGAAATGTAGTGGCTTACATGGTTTTATATATTATACCGACGATTTGTAGATATTTTCTTACTAAAGTTACATTTTTTACTGAATCTTGTTGTTACTGCTCTTTTCTCGAAGCTTATTATTTTCGTGCCCCTGTTCGTGTTATTTTTTATTTATTATGTCCCATCTTCTAATGAACGTTATACACATGATAGGTCTGTGAACTTAGTTCAGTGTTTGAGTAGATTTTTTCTCAAGTCATAGTTTTAGCACAATTAATTACTTTGGTATTGGGTGGCACGCCAGTGTTGTCTTCCGTGCCGTCTTGCGCAAACTAGCGAGGGCTGATTTGTACTGATGTGTAATTTGCGTGTAAAGTGATGTTCCGTTGAGGGCAATTCTCTTAATGATTAAAAAGACAGGCGTTATCTGTTTTAAACTAATTTATGTTCATGTTTCAGTTATGACTGCACGACAAATCCTTAACCCCCTCCCTTCTTTTGCAAAACTTAGATTTAGAAGCCATATTAGGTGCATTTTTTAAAAATTGTAATATTTTACACTGAGCGATTTAAGTAGGAACCATAATTTTTGGAAAGCTTTTTTCATCAGCATCCTCTCAATAAAATACAAAAGTGTAAAATTGATATAATAAACTCGACAGCGTTGAAACCTCAACCTGTAAACAAGCTACTGTGTATGGTCGAAAATAATAATAATTTTGAAAGTCTTGTCACTTCAAATTACTTGGTTAAGAGAAGTGACTACAATGTGCTTAGACGAAAAAATTTTTACCGTTGCTTTTTAATATGACCCACAAGAACATCAATAAACTTAAAAATAAGTATACGAAGAAATTACCGTTTGTTCTCTGTTGATGCCACGGAATGGGAGCGACAGGGCCCACGAGTAACGAGAGTGCGCCGCGAAGAGCATCGGGAAGTGCTCCGACCGCAGTGACACATCAATGAAATTGCCCTTGCGGTGAGACACTAGTTCAAACTACCTTAAGATTTGTGCAGTAGAGAAGCCGAGGGGAACCTGACCAGCTGGACAATGAAACCGTTTCGCTTTGTTACCATCTGTGTACGGCACGGCTTCTAAAAACTGTCACGGAACCCTTCGAAATGTTCGCCAATATTTTATCTGCAAATAAAACTTTCACACACAAGAAAAATTATACTTGGAATAAAAATGGATGCGCGCACATAGTGCAGCAGTAATTGAACGATTACGAATCCGTTCTAATCGTTCAATTATTTGAATATTGACTTCTTGAAGTTGATTGTTAATAGAGGGAATTGGCAAGACCTTTGCCTTATTGTAAGCAAAGAAGCTGAATGTAAATATGGAGAAGGAAGGAAGTTATACGGTTTAGGCAAATAACTCTGTGTATGCGATGTTAACGAAAACCATTATGCGTAGATAAAACTTAGTTCATTCACGTTTACTGGGATTCATAAAAAGTTCAGACATTCATTATAAATCCATCAACGACTTTGATAGTAACACGCTTCATTTATTTTAGCATTATGTCCTGATTGCATGAGCATCTTTATTGATTCTTTACTTTTTTAGCATAACAAAGTCACGTATGAGATGCGACTGTATAAACTAACCTAAGAATATTCCCTTTCATACAGCCGTCTTTAGCAAAACTGTTTTGCTAGCTCTATCACAAATATTAGCAGCACAATCCATAGATTTCACATTTCGCAGCGAAATGCCTTTTCAATCACTCCGGCACCAATAAGAAAAACCTATGGGCCGACTGAGATCCTAATAGTTATTGCCGTCAAAAATCTAGTAACCATGCTCTCGCGTGTTCTCACCAGCGGTCTGGAGCTCCCTTTCTCGAAAGCTTCATTTACCCTCCTTAACAGAAAATTTTGCAGGAGAGGCACAAACATTCTCCTTTAATTTATGTGAGTAATTATCAAGTACATTTGTGCATGACTATTTACGGTGTAAGCCAATGAAGTCAATCTTGATGTGACTGCTTGCTATGGACCCTTATGAGGAACTTTCAGATATGAGGAGCCTTCCCTCTGAGCTCTTTTTACCAGTCTCTCACTCTTGAAATACTTTAGATACTAATCCTAGAATGGGATACCAGCAATTAGCAAGATAGTTGCCACAAAGATTTCTTCTTGAGATTGGAAAACACAAACGGAGGGTATACGGATGTCTGTAATGTCAATGCAATCTCAAGAAAGAATAATCTGAAGCAGACTGATACTCAACGATACATGGGATGTCCAAAGAACTCCTGGTCTCTCAACTTTTATACTTTTTTTCTCTCTGTGTTGAAGATAGGAAGATGCAAGCGAGACTAACCGTTAGCGTTGAAAGACGAGAGCTAATGAAGAGGTCATGACGGCGAACAGAGCGCGCATAGATATTTCCGCTATCTATCAGTACTACACACTTTCACACAGCTAGATCAATAAAAGCTTTTATACACCCAAAATAATTACTTTGATATTAATATAGAGTTTGGATTAAATTTGCTGTCAGAAGAACGTCTGGTGTTACATACCATTAGCCAACAGGATTTGCAAAAACGGATCATGGGATATTGGCAACCAGATGAGTAACAGGCAAGAAAAACGCTTGCCTCTGGCGCTCGTACTTTTTTTACTCGAAAGAGAACACAACTACATCAAAACATTGGCCTGCCAAAAATCGATCTCACTGGGCTAAACACAGAAACCTGAAGCATTCGCCTCTTCGGCCGCCGTCCAGAGTCACTGTTATAATAATTCTAGGGGTAGGATTCTTATCATCCTTCGACATGTCTTCTATCTCTCACAGCAATCGTTATAGTTGAAATTTCTGACTTATGAAAATGATAGTTTACTCGGGCAACGTCCGTACATGATCTGGACCCATCCTCAAATAGTGGGTTATGTGATTGGCTTATGTTTAACAGCTTTATTCATCATTTACATCATTGTTTTTTTATTGCAATCCTTACATTGCCAAAAGCGTCGAATGCCTAAGGGATAATTTTATATTCCTTAAATTAAGCATCCTGTGCTATAGCTTCAAGAACCAAAAGTCGTATCTACTTGCTTTCATCAGCGACGTTAGCTAAACGGATGCCAATTTGAAGAATTTGGTATACCTTCCTAAATTCATATAAAATATATATATAAAGTATATAGAGTCAGTCTCATAATTATGGCGATTCTTGTTATATGCCTACTTACCACACTGAGCAACTTACAGTTACACAGTCGATAGCTAATAATACCGCTGGCCTTCCATAAGATACTAAATAAGAAACCAGGACTACGCTGATTCAGTTGAGTCTTTGAAGTACGCTAGAAACTGTACGCATTTCGTTTTCTGAACAGAAACCATAAAAATACAATAAAATTTGCGTAAATCGGATATGCAATTACATGTAAGGCGACACGTAGAAAAAAAATAACAATATGTAAGTTAAATTGTGATAAAAGCTACATGATAAAGCCATTCATTTAGTTCTGTGGTTCTGGTTTTTTAGTCTCAATATTGAAATCGCGCGGGAGAAGCCAGTATTGAGATCCTAGGGTACAGATTGTCCTGGGCCGTGAATATAATGTATGTAACCTCTCATCACGTGACAATGAAAGAACACAGAAGTTTTTTTATGATCTTTATCCACAAACGCTAGACATTCGCAAATCCAAAGCCGGTTTCCAAATTTGGATCACGTGACTCAGATCTAATTGATTTATTCTTTAGGATGAGAGATGTCCGCTGATGGCAACGTTTCCTAGGCAGCTGTACAGACCAATTCCTCACGCATAGACCGAGTGAATCTAAAAAACGTGTGAAGTGTCTCATGGTACGCGTGAAAACATGCGGCGTTCAAGAATTACTTCCCATTAGCTTGGGGCTATACTCAATTCACAATACTCTGCCCCCGTTATACAATAATAAGTTGCTTAGACGAGCGCTTTCTTTGTGAATACAACGTTATGAATTTTAATACAATGTTCGTTCGGATCGGATCACAACAAATGGGTATCGGCATCTTTGGGGTCATCATCTTTGTCAATCGGCACCAACACTATGTCGTTGAACAACTTCATAAAGTGCGAAAAATGCGTAAATTATAGAAACGCTTTGTTAAGCATCTTATATTCTAATTTCTAAAGTAGTTGCAATCTAGCTATAAAATTCACATGCTCGTCCGTTAGGGTTTTATTTATGTTTACGAACATGCTTATACCTAGCAGGTT
>MNPL01002691.1:34357-52435 GCA_002081605.1 Tropilaelaps mercedesae
TTTTGCAGAGTTTCTGAAACCAGGTTTCGCTCTGCTTTGGCGCAACATTGATTCTGTTACTGTGGGACAAAATTAATAAACTGCGCATTACTCCTTTAATCACAGTCTATATTAGCTTACATTTGTATTAAACATCGAAGACAAGTAAGAATTAAGATGTGATGTAAATGGCTCCTTGTCTAAGATTCCCCTGGGGGAATTTAGTGGAAGTACAGCTTGAACGGCCGTGAGGTGTGCGCACTATTACACGGTAGTCACCGATGCTGCACTAGAGGAGATCCCTAGACCATAGGTTACATACAGAATGTGATACCAATAATTATAATAATAAGATCTCACAGACCCAGAACGCCTAACCCCTATTTCTTTAGTGGTGATTAGTTTGACCTTGTGTAGTGTGACTGACGCACTTAAATGTCACACAAAGAATTTGAATCTGTAGTATAAATTTTCTAATGTAATACAACTTTTCAATAAACTTATTACGTATAACTTGATTACTAGACAAATTCTAAAAGAAATGTGCATTCAAAAATGATTTCAAACGCGTTTAGCTAGAGGTTAGTTCCGAGTGCTGCGTCAAGAGTCTCTTTGAATCCACAACGAAGTAGTCTCCCGTACTGAGTCTTCAGAAAAAATACGTGTGTGACAGTTTTTTATTTCCAATGCAGTCTCCTAATCCGGTTTTATGTCGGCTTTTCTTGTCCACAGTGAGAATTAGAATCCAAGTAAGTTGCCATGCATGCGCCTGTATACATGCCAGGATTTGCAGCTCAATAGTTCTGTATGATTCTGCAACGGCGGAGGGAACAGTACTCACTTCCCAATTGTAGTTGAAATAGTGCGTTGAATAAAGTACACTAACTAATAATAATTTCTGGTACAAAAAAAGTTTTATTATCTATTTTTATAAGCTTGAAGGGTAGGACTAAGCTATTCCCCTTTCAAGCTGCTTAAAAGATTCTTTTTCTTGTTTTAGAAATAAATCTACATTTGTGGTGCCTTGATTGAGGCTTTTGAATAAGAAAGCAAATTCTAACGGTATATACATTTCGACTCGGTAATAACGGTACCGCAGCTTTAAAGATTTTGATGGAGCATTTTTAAGGAACAATGTTGCAAGATTTGACTAGGCAGTGAATGTAGACGGCACAAATAAAACAATTATAGCAGAGCATGACACTTCTTTGGAGATGGTCTTAAAATATTGGCTTCTGCGACGTCCTGAAGATGACGTTATTCTACATCAAACCTAATTAAATCATACTAAATGTAATTATACTGTTTATTAACGGATTTGTTAGAACCAGCCATTTCTGTTCCGTTTGACAATCCAGTTGGACAATAGGATCATGACACCACGTGTCACCGAATGCGCCCATTTGACCACACCGGCCGCTTTAAGCAAACCATCTTTATTGTATGGAATTTTTAAAGTGTGTCTGCTTGTACGTCTTTCTGTTTTGTCCGCGGGTTCTTCATCTACTAGTCCAAGAATGAGGTTGAGTTCGACAATTAATTTCATCGATTCTCTTCAATTTAACCCAGTCCGAACTGAATTGAATTGTTACTACTACAACTACGAGACTGCGAAGTCGCTGTCAATTTATCCTCCGCTGCTTCTTACCTTCACCTTTTACATCTCCGTCGCACACGCCTGCCGCCTCCGGCACCCCACTCCACTTCGACTCAGAACGATAAGTAAACGACAGTCACTCAGAAGGTGGCAAATGAAAAACGCGTCCGAACATGAAGTGCAACTACCGACTCAGCTCAATCGAAGCTCCTTATTCGGTCGATGGCTGACACTCTTCCGTTCGTATTCGTCCTGTTGACATGTCGCTCCGAGAGTGCCTTCCCACCCAGATGGCCCCTTCAGTTTCTTTCGACGTTTTCGTCACCTTGAATCAAGGAATAAACTGTCAAGTGGTAGGAGTCAGTGGGAGCCAGTGGCAAACTGACTCTGTTTAGGCGGATCGCTGGTAGAGATTCAAATTCGGACGAACAGCACAGCCAGCAGCAAGCCAGCGTGTTAATGAAAACTAACCTCGAGCGTCAAAATTTAACCACCGGTCTTCTTGAACATGAAAAAACGATACGCTTCAAAAGGGTAATATAATCACGTTTGTATTTGTTTACAGATGAGATTATGTTTCTTCACGGGCTTTCCACTATAATTTCGCCTATGTACGTATTCCTTAGCTAAATGTAAAGATACGTAGACCCGTGCACTAAGAAGTGACCATATTTAACAGCATTGTTAATCTCTTTTTGATTGAAAACGAAGATAAAATAGAGCCGAATTAGTTTGCACTATAAGATTCATTACTTAAAAAGGTTCTAGTGCGAATTTGCCTTACATTTAGATAATTAGATTACACATTAATATACTTATTGGAATGCTTGATCTGGATAGAATGCTTGATCATTTAAAGTTATATATTGCCATTAGTTTTAGAGGCAGGCGGAAATGGCAATGCTCTTTGTTCTACCTTATTTACCTCCTTCCTCATGATCGCAATATAGAACGTAATCGCGATTTCCGGCTTTCTTGCCGTCGACGAACATCAGCTGTTGAAGACACAACGAGATCATGCAAACTAAAATCAGAAATATTCTCTGTCCACTGCATAGAAGAATAAAACGATTTTGCCGAAACTTCGAGCCACCAGCGTTTAAGTGGGTCTAGATAGTGCCATAAACACGGCCCCGCTTGCTGTATCATTTCCCGTCAGCCGAACCTAGAAACTTAATCTAATCGCCAACTTTGCTCTGACCTTATTTATATCGTTGCGTGGCAACAATGAGAAAAAGAAATCAAGTATAGCATAACTGTAAGGCTGTAGAAGTAAACATAAAGGCAAAGTGTAAGGAAACACAAAGGGTAAGCTTTGTGTGCCTAGAATAGACGCGAGCGGTGTCCAACGGTTGCAAAGGACGACAACGGGCACCAAGGAAGGGTCGGTCTGTTGAAAAGATCAGAAGGATTCGATTTGCATGCTAAACCAAGTTCTGCGGCTCCGCTCTGCCCAGCGAGAAAGGCGCAGGCACCTTTACGTCTTAGGACTCTTTTCTATGCGCTCATTTTTTCCTTTTTATTTTTGCAATCTCTGACACCTTCCTGTGTTTATTACTCTTCCTACTATATGCCGTACAGGAAGCACTACCCGTAGTAGAGAGTAAAAGGAAATAAGGAAATATCGTTATTTAAATGTTCCCACACTGTGTAGTTTTCCACATTATTTATTTTGTACCGACTCTTTGTGCTATTGACGAATGAATAGACTTATGACTCCTTTGAGGAACCAGAAGACCATTACCTTAAGAACTCATTTCTGTCCTAATGTATCTTGGTCAACCGTATCAGGAGCGTTTTTAAATAGTCTATCAAATTGCCTAAGCATATCTAAACTTAGTTTTTTAAGATCCAACCATAATGTTATCTAGACAGAATATATTCAGACAGTTGAATCGATCTGCGAAGTGCTTTTTCAATCTGACAGCATCTAATTGTTCACAAAAAAATGTATTGTTCAGAAGAGCCGCATCGTATTTCTCTAGTCGAAGTTAACTGACGTAGACTAAAAAAACTTACCTTAAAAGAATTTTTTGGAACATTTTTAGGCGTTTTCTTTTGACTTCTAAAGATTATATATAATTCGATCGGCCGTTGGGGGCAAACCATAATAAAAATGCTTTGTGATATTTCGCACGTTTTTATCCAAAGGGCTTTTTATGTACTTGATTGAACTTACGAACAATAACTGTGTATTACGCGCCTTTTATATAAACTTCGCTAACAAATCCGATTTAAGGATAATTTTTTGTCCGATTTACAAGGTATCGTCTTCGCTCAAATCTAAGACTGACTAAACTGATTTTTACAACATATGTCAATTTAAAACGATAGAATTTTATGAATTAGTTGTTTTTTGCAATATGGAATTGGCCAATGCCGATATTACCATTAAGGTGCATCTAACTAATTGTTAATTTTATATCAAATATTCTTCTAACATAGACTACAGTGTGAAAGAGGGCTAAAGTTGTACTGCTCATGGGTTCAAAGTGAGCGCGTACAATGAACGCAGACTATTTATACGATTTTCTTTCAATTTCTCTTTGTTTCTTATTGTACCATTTAGACTCCGTTGTTGTTAATTACAAAGCCATCAGTACAAAATACAATTTGTTCGTATTATCCGACGGGAACTAATAGTTTTTCAAAATTTTTCGACCGTGTCGGCTCTTCGTTATATACTATCGGCTTTTATATCCTGTTAAATCGTGTGATATTCACCATATAACTGTCGCACTTACTACGTGATGAAAAATGCCGTGAGACTAATAGATTCTTCTTACAAATCGTACTTATCAAAAAGCTCGATTATCTGAAGCTACATGAAGAGCTTTTACTCTAAAATATTTAAGAGCATGCCACCTCCTTGATTGGGAATATTGTTTAGCTAACTAGGGCGTTTAATGCACCAGACCATCGTCACACTGACCCTCACATTTACGTAACTGCCCGGCGCAAAAATCGTGTAATCGTGTAAATGGTGTAGTCGTGTGTAATCGTGTCAGATAATTTTACACATTATGTCTATCTTTTCATTTCAAACTGATTGCTCGTGAACCTCGTAGTCACTTGCGATTATAGCTGGCGCCGAGTCGTCGGACTAATTGGCTATCCTACGTTCTACGCCCATTGCTGTGTTTAGCTGCCTCGGTAACTTCTAATTTACCATTCCTTGTGTATCCAATGCACACACAGTATATATTTATCCACCAGAATAGAAGGCAACATATGTCTCCATATGTTACCATGTGATAAAATGACGTTAGCAAACTTTTCATTATTCTGTCAATTTCCATGCTAGCTATAAAATAACTTCGCACTTTACTATTTAGTAAACGCCCACGGCCGTTCTTGGTAATCTGATGCTGTGAGGACGCCTATCGTGGTAATATGGCCGGCCAATGCGTTTCGTCGATTGCGTTCGGTACATAAAACCGCTTGATTCAACTTCTTTCAATTTACGCATATTCCTTTCAAAGTGTTTAGATTAGCGTAGAATAATGTGAAAAACGCTTCTTAGTTTAACGCGAGTTGGTCGAAAAACAATCTAAGCTTGTTCAAAGGGTAGCCTCTTGTGGTGCAATGGCGATCTTGTTGCAGTGGAATCTACAAGATTACTTACTTAAGGGTAAACCATGTGACAGCTATTTAAGGCATCACAAAGAACGCCTAGAGCACACACCAAATAAAATATCTATTAACTATGCAGTACAATTAAAAGATTAAACGTAATTCCGGTTCAACTCACTCAGTTTAAAATTCAAATGTAATGAGAGCGAGTGATTTTAAGGAAAATTAAAAGGTCTAACCAGCTCTGAGTCTTCATTTAAGAAAAAACAAATGTATGGGGTGTCACAAAATATATACGCCCTTGCATCTATAAAAAGCTAGCTAGGGAAAATTACTGTGGCTAAGCAGGCTATTTCGTGTATGGGATGGAACGACTGTTCGTTAACCGCATGAGAATTCTCCCTCGCGACATTTTTTATTTGCCCCCTATTTAGATTAAAGTGGAACTAAAAAGTAGAGCATTTCTAAACTGCTCATCGTTTTTGTTGAAGCTAGCAAACTACCGCAATTATAATATAGCATACCGATTTCCCTTCATAATTTTTCGTTGAAGTACAAAGTTTCGAACTCTCTGTTCCTGTCATGTTTTCATCCATTAGATAACAACTTATCGTTTGCTTCATTATTGTAAAAATGAGTTGCAAGCCGTCCCTATCTGAAAAAAATTAACCGAATCCTCTCAGCAGTGTCTACTGCAGTCGTAGTATGCAGAGATGTTTGTAACTATGCGGGATCTCCCCAGGACTTTACCAGACAAACTTCGAACTATTGTGCAGTGCTTTCTGTTTCCCGCCTCGTGGTTGGCAAATTGGTGACTAGTTTTTTGGTTGGGTATCAGTTGTGCGCACCATGCTGTTATGCCTCGCTCGCCCTAGAAGGGGTGACGAGGACCAGATCCATCCGAACACTCTTCGTCATGGTCTGAAAGCTTCAAGAAGTTAGCTTTGCTTTGTCTTCCCATCAGCCCTTTAAAACAACAGAAGCCACTTTGTCCCGTGAGGACCAAACGAGTACACGTCTGCAGAAAAGATAAGCTGTCTGCAAGTTTCTACGAGGACCATAGCCACTCTATTGGAAAAAAATATGCCTATTTACGAATGTTGCTACGAGTTTCGATGGGATAAACAGTCATTATGAGCTTATCGTTAATTCACCTTAGTTAAAATTACCTCCTGGATAAATATATTGTCAGTTAACGCGTGCAGTGTGTGTCGCAGCAGTGACATTGTTTCGACAGATACATCTTCAAGATGTTATGTGTATATATATATATACACTTCTTCAAGATGTATATATATATATATATATATATATGTGTGTGTGTGTGTGTGTAGACATCCCTAAATATTATAGGTTTATAACTAGGTATCGAACAAATACGAACATCTAGTGAGTGTTTCGCTAAGCTAACAAAACTGACATTGCAGAATTCGTTGAGCCCTCTGTGCAAATAGGCCGTTCATGTTGAAGTGAGGGTAGCACCCTGTCAACTATAAATTATTCAAAGCTCAAGACTAAAGAGTAAGATTCATTTGTTAAAGAACGGTTACAAAGCTGTTCAGCTCCACGATTGATAACAAGGGGCACCTTCCTTTTTAGAGCATTTAAAGTCTCTGCTAAAATGGCTTACAGAGTTCCAAATGCTAGTGAACCGCATCGAGTGAACGTTGTATGCTGATTCAAGCGCCGAATATGTGTTTTCCACATTTGCAGAGAGTCACCCATCTGTCTCTACTGTAGCGATTGGGTGATGCGATGCACCATTCGGGCAAACCTAATCGACAGAGACTTGTCACAGAGCCAAAGATTAAAAACTTATACGTGCGAAGACTAAGGAGGACGATCTACCACTGCAGCGTTTGCTAGAAAGCTAGTCGTGAAAGTGGAGGACTCATAGAAAATAAGGAAACGATGAAATACTATCTAATCCAGATAGTCACGTACCGTAGATATTTTCATCTGTATTTACATTCAATGGAAAAGACCCCTAGTGACGCGTACGTTTTCTGTGACACTGGAGAGGCTGATGACACACTTTAAAAATATAAGAGCAGTTTGAGAGGAAACGGCTAAGCTTAAAAGTTAATTAAAGGAACCTTTGAAGCCGGCCTCTTGACGTTGGATGCTCAAGCGTGAAAATAAGCGGATGATCGTCATAAATGTTGTAGAAGCTATTTCAAGTTACAAGAAAGGAACAATACGAAAAAACAATCAGACAACAAGCCCGGCAAGACCCCTATTCCGCGTCCTGAGTTGACTGAAAACAAATGATTGCTCTCGGTTCTTTCAAAGTAATATTAAGATTTTATTCCACATCAAGGCATAAAATAGATTTTTGTATGAATAGTGCACTGCAGTGCCACCGTTGTGTGATCCTTTGCATGACCGGGATCTACATAAACTGCCTATATAAATGTCCATATGTATCCTTTCCTGCTCCCTTCAGTACAAATTAATCTTACGGTATGGAAAACTTTAGAATAAAATTGTTTCCCGAACAACTCTAGACAAAAGAAGGAACCAAGAGAAGAAATTGAACAATTGGGTGGAATCGCCGTTCGAAGGCTCTTAGCCATCTAAAAATAAGGTCGATGTAGGGACAGCTTTCGGCAGGATAGTACTTTCATGAACTCCTATCAAACTTCTGGCTCGACTGAAATTTAAGCCTCAGAGCGGACTTAGAATGCTGCAGCATACTGCTTTTAATGGCCTTCAGACGGGCCTTAACGTTGCTCGCAAGACTTAGAAAGGTCGATAGACCTATAAAGATCTACTCGATGGCGAAGATTCTGTTTACGAGTCTTTTTGCTGCCAGGAAAGCATCTTCAGAAAAGTGTTACGATTAGTGCGCTCTAGAAATTCCTTACACGTGTAAACTGCGATCGTGACAAATAAAAGCTCAATGGTAACAACTTATCGTCAATTTAAAACGAAAGTCTCAAACAGTTTATGCTTCGATTTTTTACAGCCGAATTTCGCGACGTATTACCCACACTCCACAAAGGCGAATGCCGAAAAGATACCTAGTTTTAGACTAAACAAGTTGACTAACTATATTCTCTTCTAGGACGTGTGCATTGCTAATCGACACTAATAAAGTATGATGCACGGAAGTGACATAAAGATTCCTGTTTATATTTGTATTTTTTTTTGTATAAATATGTTCGGCTCATAAAATTTCGAGGATGCGGCATAATTGCCAGGGCTTCTTTATTTTAAATCACCTTCTATGCCGCAATAATTTTATTTTTTAAAGTCATGCACGAACACTATTCTTATTTGAGCACAAAATCAGATAACAGACCCTCAAGAGTCGCTAATTATACGCGGTCAAAAATTAGCGAAGTCACCCAGTTGATCTTTTGAAAATCATATAACTGAGGTGGTTGTAGTACTACAGACGATCGTACATCAAAAGAAATTTAGAAGTTACAATACTTGATTATATATTTCTAAATACTTCTACGTCTAGTTATTTTTTCACACATTTACACTATAAGCCTCGCATTTCGTATTCGGCAAACAGGTATCGAACATAGCGACACACAATTTTCCTGCATGTGTAGTCACGCAGCTCAACCAATTAGCTATTAAGAGCGTAAACCATGGAGAAGATTATATATTGTATTATATTGTATTTGTTTGCCACAAGATTTAAGTACAGATATACGTAGCAAACATAGTAGATCCTAGCCATGATCGGCAACAATTACAGTTTGCTGCGGGTGAAATATCGGTAAGATTGGATTACTGTACAATTAATTATGATCTGCGCATTGATTTTGGCCATCAACATTGATACTATAATAGGAATTAGTGAATCAATTAACAACGTAGTACCATTTTACATTATTTTGTTTGCTAAACACAGTAAAAAAGAAATTACCGGATTTGTGTGCTCCTTCGGGGGCTTGTGAGCGACGATTCTCATTGCTCATTTCTGGAGCATACAAATCAAATTAATCCCACTGTTACATGTGAGACCAAGGGCTTCAATGCCATACGAAATTTGAGGCAAAAAAGGCATGTAATAACAACAGAAACCTTTTTTCGTTTTATCTTAGGAGGACAGCCCCACCACAAACTAGTCTTCATTTGCGGTGTACCAATTTTTCAGCTAGTAAAAAATAGAGGTATATTTTGGGTAAAACTCCCAATGTCACGCAATACATGCTCACAGTTAAAGATTGCAAACTAATGTATCTTCTTGAAGCTCGAGCCAACAAATCCATTCATTGGGCGGGCATTGCCCTTCTGTTCAAAGCAAGCGCCCAAAGCTGAGGGCGTTGCCCTAGGGTTGCACGCATGAGTCACCATTTTGGCAGGTACCCGCCGCAGAATTCAAGCTGGCGAAGCCAGTATAAGCCTACGCAACTTACCTTGCCGCAGTTCGTTCCTTTCGAAAGGGCTCTAATCTCAAAACCGTCAGCTTAAGTTGATTTGGGGCGAGTGCAATTGTCGAGATAATGGCAAGCCCAATTTGTTTCGCATCATCTTATCGCTAGACCACCGTGCGGCTTAATGAAATCGGCTAACCGGCATGAATTCAGAAAGAAAGGAAAAGAGATAAACATTTTCAAATGTGGCGCAAAGATTCGTGCTTAATTTAGATTAAAAATTACTTCGAACTGTTTTCATTTATATAAAATACTGATTTTGTAATTCAGAAATAGAACCTCTAAACAGTAACAATACTATTTTTATAGTTATACTAATTCTAAATTTATTTTTTTCTACAGAAAATGAATTAATGGACTGTTTTAGTATATTGGGTGCTCTATATACAGGGTGGGAGACTATTAGCTAGGTAACTGTAACGTTTGCAAATAAAATAATTATTCGAACAGCGATTTTATCTTAAATGAACAAGAACAACTTTTAACTTAAGCTCTTCACTTAAAAGAATCATCAGTTATTTTACAGCCACTTTGACGCCATGCTAGCGTTGATAGATGAGGGCCACCGAGACTGTAAATTTCTTTCATATGAGTAAGCAGTGCAAATATGCTTATACCTTAGAAAAATTTGGGATATAATTACGCAGTTATCTATGGCAAATTATTATTCTAATATCAGTAGATAAGCGTCATGAGGCCTTAGTCAGGTAACGTTGACGGACAAGCCGGCTCGTCCTAATTATAGTGTTACCAAGCGCATTAGTTCAAAACACTGCTAATGGAGGCAAGTTGGCGTTAAACGCGAGGTACGTGTGGATCTTTTCACCCTGCGACATGGAGTAGAAGTAATCGACGCACCAAAGCTGCCGGTAGGACCAAAGGCATCGAGTACACCGGACTCGATTACGACTTCCAAATCGTTTCGGCTATCTCCAAAAGCTACCCTAGATGTGCCGGTAGCAGCAAGTCCGAAAAAGAAAACTAAAGAACCGGTTGTAAATTTATGACTGTGGCTCCATGGCCTCGTAAATTTATTTCGAGAGCCTCTTTTCGGCCCCTAGTTCTTTCCGTGTTTTCCCCATTGTTTTTTATCCTTATCGAGCCGGTGCTAAAAAGTACGGTTGGTGTTTCTTCTTTGCCCTTCAACGCTTTTTCTGCCCAGGGTTTTTTGATGTCTTGTGTCTGTTTTAAGAGCGAAATTTTTACTTTCACTGTTTTCAGAACGTCAACCAAACAATGTTGTCCATTGGTACGTAGATCCTTTGCTCCCGGAGAATATTCAAAGATATTGAAGTTATAAGGGAAAATGGTTGAGCGAATTAAAGTTTAGTTGTCCTTTATAACAAGGCAAATGTGCTAAAAATTACACATGCTTTAAGTAGTAGTAATTTCTCTTCTAGTAATTTAAAAAAGAACCTCTATAGATTTAGCATAGAAAAGCCTAACATATGAATTGTTAATTCCTTTACATGTTTCACGCCTTTTCTATTTTCCTGGCAGTTCGACTGCTAGAGCGTGTAGCGAGGGTGAAGCCCAACTAAGCCGCAGGCAACTAATAGTAGGGTGCAGTGCAGCTACTTCTGATCCGCGCTAATGTAAAACACTTTCTATCAGCATATATTTAAATCGGTTCCAACGGTATTACGAGATTTAAGTACAGTTCCGGGATTATGCGACTAGCATGTCTCAAATAAGTAACTCGGCGAAGTTGAATAAAGTTTCGATTTAATTTAATTTAAGCCGTGCACGTGAGTATCCCATGTCAAACATTGTTTACCCAAAAAATGGGAAACATTTTAATTTCTTCAGTGAGTCTTAAAAATGTTCGATCACAATAGACGCCTCCCGCTAAGCCTCTTCGAGCTTCTTCAGGACCAGGCCAGAGATCTCAAAACCACCTATCAACTAACACTATCGCGGAAGGATTAATTGCTCTGTGTTTAACGCTGGTGTCAAGCCTTTGGTAGGTCATCTACCGAGCTCCCAGCCAATTTTGTCAAAAACTAATTGTATGCGCTTTTTGAAGTTTTCAAGCTTGATCCACCATATACTTTGATAATTACATATTCATGGAAAAAAGCACAGGCAATCTCTAGTGCTTGCGAATAGGGTACAAAATACTTGAAAGAGAGTATCGTTATTGTATATTGTCGAATACAATTAATATTAAAAGAGAAATTTCCTTCTCGCTAGCAAGTTGAGCAACTTGCTTGATCTGTACGCTTTTTATACCATTTACGACTATGTTCATATACGGTTCTTTGTGACGGTTTTGGGAAATTCATGGTACGCATGCATCATCGGTAACCGTTTGTACCCAATGTGACACTTACAAATCCACTAAGCCTGTGAATAATAACTAAAATAGTCATGCAACAAAGTAGGATAGGCTGATTGCAAGCACAAAACGGCTAACTATTGCGCATTTCAGTGTTTACGACAACATACAGTTAGTAGTAATATGTTTAAACTATCGTCTATATAGAAAGAGCAAACCAATTGTATTGGAAAAGTCCAAAAGGAGACAATAAACATACTGTCATGCTTTAAAACATTTAGGTGAATATTAGGCATACATTATACAATCAAGTTTTTTAGAGAAATTCAGTAAATTCAGACCGTTTCTAACTTACCCTATATACGGAAAACTCTGAAAAAAGCGGCAAAAGCTGTTTCCAGTAAGGTAGATTTTAACTCATTAAGACTTTATTTCCGATCAATCCTCGGAATAGAATATTAGCGCGCAGTGGAATATTTCGGAGTGAGACTAACATACAGGACCACAAACCAATTTTGGAAAAGACGCCTGTAAACAACGCATGACATTGAGTTGGATGCAATAGATAAGCAACTTTGGCCTGCGTAGGGAATATCATTGAATACATCGTGTCCAAAGCAGCCCACACCGCTTTCTACATTTGCCGTAGGATACGCACAGTGGTTGAGGTTCTCCTTCTCCAACTACTTCGTACCGAGCATAGGTACAAATTTTAAAACAAAGCACATGTAGATCCTTGTCTGGTATTTATATTAGCTTCCATTAATATTAATGGCCATTGCGAGCGGATATTTTTCTAAATTGATTTCAAAACATACTCAACTGATCATGCGAATGGTCTTGCTGTACATAATCCGTTGTCTCAGAGTTCGAAAGATGGAAATACTCATCTCAAAACTGATTAATATGCTAAGTATCATCTTTCGTTTTTCACTCCTGACCCATGCTACAATACCATCACGTTCCATTCTACGTTGTGTTGCATTGTTGCAAAACAATTTCAACGGAACTAGTTTCCCTAATTCGACAAAAGTGGCTGAAACAGGAGTAGTTTGTTAAATATAGCAACGCTGTGGAAATGTGAAAAATGCACCCAAGCTTTAAGCCGATATCAATGCAGCCGTTAAAAGGTGCTTCTAGGTAACAATCAATCATAAACTAGAGATAGCACGGTCGACTTAAATCACCTATATATTGGTCAAGCGCAGAAATGGTATAGTTGGCCATTACAATGATACATTATCCTGGTATATTAGTTTTCATTTTTTCATAAGGTCAACATAATTGTCAGTACTTGAAAAATGTCATTTAATTGAGAAACACATACCGTATATTCCTGCTGACTTGCTATTGAGTATGTTCGTATGCTGAAAATAATTTAGAGTCTAGGACTAATTGCCGAGCCAAGCCATTTCTCCTTTCACCAAGCAGAACCACAAATGAGTTGTAGTATCTGTGATGATTTATTTATGGTCGAACGCACTTTTCCTGGCAGAGGTTGCATTTGACAGGTGCCATGTTGGCCTTGACAGAATAATACGGTCATAAAGAAATTATCTCATTTTTCCATGTTATACGCTTGAGCTGATAATTTTTCTCCACTTGCTCACGTCCTCGGTCGTTGCGCCGATTCACACTAATAGACAGTACTATTTTGTTTTCAGCTACTGCATGAATTAAACTGGGCTCCTCCATTCATGAACGATTAACATTAAAATGAACGTCCACGCCTTCCCCTTCGAAGTACCTTTTTAGTGCTAGCCTGATAGTGCTTTACATAACACTATATGCTTGTGAGAAATACAGATGTAATATAAATTCAGCGTTATTGGATTTTATTAAATGCCTCCAAATTCAATGCTATTAATGCGTTTCAAGCTAAATTTTACTGAATTTTATTTGATCCTAGAGTAAAAGCTGTCTCCATAAGGTCAAAGCAACGACCCCTATAATGACAAATCTGGCGTAGATGGAATAATTCGTCAGAATTTGTTATATCTAATATTCTTTAGTAAGCCCGTTTAAAATAAAAAAGTCGGATCTTCAAGCAAATTTCAAGCTGCAGAACATAATGCAGGCATTATAATACTTTTTCCATCCCTTACATCAATGGTGTATCTGTTTAGTTATTTTTTGACCGTCTAAGTCTGACATTTTAATATAAGCGGCATAGCAATATAAATCACGATTAAGAACCCTACTGCATTGACGATGCGTGCACAGAGCGCACCCTGAGTAGGCAAGAATGCAATGAGAACACGAGCGAGAAAAGAAGAGAAAAAACCTACGTCATTAATATTAATTTTGGTGTGACTCGTTTCGCCACTTCTATTTTTTCCTCGGAGGGCGTGGCCTCCTGCTGGCGTCCTGCATCAACACGTGCGTTCCTGCATGTCCCCCTGTCCGCTTTGCACCTACCTCACCCTTTTGAAACTTGGTGAAGTTGTCGCTTGCTCTTGTCAGCCGGAGGCCTGTACTAGAATATAAGATATCTGGACAGGACGAGCCTGTATATTGTATAGAGAATACCCGTATAGGCGGCTTTAGCTTCTGGCCAAAACGAGTTAGCGTTCCCGCAGCGGCGGCAGTGTTCCTTTTGAACGAAGTTGTGTATTCCTCTTCCGCTCTTCAGCCATCTTCAACGTATTTCCACTTTTTCATCCCAATTATCCCTGCTTCTCATTGCATCCCCCTTCAATTTTGTCCCCTTGTCCATACGCCTTGTTAAGTATAAAGCGCGCATACAGAACTCCGCATATACGGAAAGGCCTTCGCGGCTCAGGAGAACGCCCTCACCCCTTCAATGTCGCTGCCTGTCGCACCCAAAGCCCAGAACTCAAGTCCATGCTCCATACACCGTTCGTCGCTCGTTCATCCTCTGTTGGTTGATGGAGAGGAAAGCTCGCGGGTGGTAGTAGAGGTAGTTCACTGGCTGGACTAGTCGGGTGAAAAGATAGGGATGCTCTTGCGATAGGAAGCAACGCCGAGGAATAGGCAGAATGAACGGAAGGCGGAAGACTAAAGAGGATGGTGGTGGGCCCGAGCGACATAGAAGGAGGGTTTAGGAGGGGAAGAAGAGTTAATCCCAGGAAATAAATCGTTGTCCCTTCTTTTGGTGACGAACCTTTCTGAGCTGCCGTTCGTGAGACGGCGCTCGCTTCGTTTCAAGACCCCTTCCACCCTGTAACGGTCTTTAGTTCCAAGCCCTTTGCCTAGTGGAACCGTCAGCCAAGCAATTCTTCTCGTGTGTCTTCCTTTTCCCCATTCCCAGACTACCCTGGTTGTCCCGTTCACATTTCTTCACGGTTCTGCAGCTCATTCAGCACAGCTTTGCTGGACGATCGATGCCCACGGAATCCAGATGGTAGTCCTACACAGACAAGTTGTGCGACCAGTATATAAGCGGCACTTGAGTGTCACTGCCCTTTAGTCTCTGTCTCGCAGGCATTACTAAGGGTGATCGGGCAACCACACAGTTACTATAGACATCTGAAAGTTGTTCGGTGAACGCACAATCCGGGATACAAGTAGTCCAGGTAGAAGAAATTTGCATGGGATACAGAAAAAAATTAGACGAGCAGATAAAAGCACTGTCGTAGTATACCTGTGACTACACGCTGCGTCTGCAAAACGGAAATATCTCCATTACTGTCATTAAATACGGATTAAATACATTCTACACTTAAACTACAGATTTGTGTTCTTCACTTGTGGAAAATCGGCGACAAATTCATGTTGGATTCACTGTAGAACACTGTAGACTATATATATATATATATATATATATATATATATATGCATTCTGTAACTGACCAGTTTTAGGATAGAATTTCATTAAAAGAGAGGCTTACCCCTTTGAGAATAAATATTGGCTAATTGCTTTGCATATGGCGGATGCACTGATATAGAACAGTCTTGTCTCTAGAAATGACAACGCTAGGTCTTGTTATATACTCAAGATAAACGGTACCCGCAAGAGTTTTACAGGGCTATGCCAAAGCTTATTATTGTACAACCTGAGATAGCCTTTTATAAATGCTAGGGAGTCATTAGTTTACCGTACTTGTCCGAACCTAACTGCAGCAACCATTCCCAACAAAAACCGTGTTCGTTCTGTAAACCTGATTGTATATATAAATCTATACGCTGACGCGTACGAATATTCTCATGACAATAAGCTACCTTTTTTGGGACGTTATGCCATCCTGAAAATGAGAATTCGAAGTATCTTTACCCACATATTGGCTTGACAAACATTACACATTCATGAGAATCGTTCACGCGTTACTCACGTTAGCATTTTACTTGCGGGTATTACGCAAATTTGTATCTGCAAACACCTCTGTGCTGTTGCACAAATACCGCTTTTGGCACCTCTGCGTTTCACTCCTAGTATTTATTGGTCTTTCTACATCCATTGACTCGATCCATTCCTGGTCTGTATCTGTTCTCAGATCGTTTTCTCATGCGGACCTTTCGGACACGTTACCAAGTCGAATCAATCTCATACGGATTTACTGAAAAAGCGGGATGAAAGAACTCCACCGAATCCAGGCGTGTAGCAGCGCCTGCATAGGATATCAAGAGTTCATGTGCTTCTTTTCTCTTTTTCTCAGGCCTCTACTCCGCCCTGAAGGGTTCCGCTTTTTTTTGAGACTGAGTCCCCTTTCGCTCCGCCACCACAGAAGCTAACGCAATGAGGGAGCCCAAATTCTGAAGCTGCTCGTTCCGCCGATGGCGAAACGACTTCAAGATGCACACTGGCATTCGATGATAAGAGAAAGCATCGAAAAAGCAAAGGGGGACAGTCGGGTTGCAGTGTTCAAAGGATCCGGATCATCCGGGCCATCCACCCGTCCACTGAATACTAGAAAGGCAACGACAATTGAAGATGGCAATGGCAGCTGCTCCTTCCAAATTCCTTTTCGTTTCCTTCTTCTCTCTCTCGCGCGTGCAACTCTTCCCTTTCACTCTCTTAGAGGAGATGAAAATCTCATAAAACGGTTTGCATTTTCACTTCCTTTCTATTGCCCGACCAGAACGTCTCGTCTCATCGGAGAGTGACGTTAACATGCAAGAATAAACGCGCGGAGACTGGGCGCGTTAGGGTACCATCGTGAAGCTCAAAAGCGTTAAAAGGTCATTTTAACCTTGTCAAAACTAGAATTTTGTACAACCTGGCAGATATTTTTAAAAATATATTTCTAGCATGCATACGTGTCAGCTGAATCAACTCAAATACTCCAAGCGTTGGACACACCAACAAATAAGACAGACGTATTGTCACACGCATAAACACAAACATCAAGATTGTTCGACGGCGACTATACAACAATTCATTTACTGAATTACCGGTGGATCGTCCGTGGTCACTTCGTTCTCCCATAGTTCATAACACTGGCCTATATTATCGCTAGAATGTTGCTTCCAGGAATACGCTAAGCCTAGGTTAGTCCGAACTTAATAAAATAGTGTGTATTGCCAAATCCACGTCCTCGACCACTAATAGCATGTTCTTTTTGATTTTCTCTCTCCAGATTACATCATTTTTCCTTTCTCTATCTCCTTCTATTTCTCTCCATCTCAAGACTTACGCGTTGTCTTAGCTCCGACGTAAATATGCCAACGAAAACAGTGACATAATCATCCATTAGCCGTAAAAAGTCTCTGTCGAGAGTCGTGGGTTGGACTCTGATGCAATCAAAAGATTTTTACAATTGACAGTGGGCAAGTGGCATTATGCCTTCTTTTCTGTGCTCCGTCTACCAAAGAAAAAGAACCTATTTCATCCCATTGCGCCTGCATTAGCGATAAGTATTTTTAGCAAAGGTTCCGGTGCTCTGTGTGTCTTTGCTGAATGTGTTGGCCTCTTGCACTCCAGCTGAATGTATGGCTTTCTGCGAGCTGCCTAGACAGTCTTGTCTGGCTTTTGTAGATTGCTTTTGTAGATATAGCAGCGGGCTAACGCATAAGGAGACGCCAGACGGACCGACCAGGACGGTGGTTATGTTCAGATGTTGCCCCCATATCTGATGTGTCGTACTATCTAGATACGACACCACGACTAGTCCGGGAGGCATTTAAAACGATCTATATCGGGTATCCGTCAAGGTATCGTTATATATATATATATATATATATATATCTGTGTATTTATTATTTTAATAATATATTATACACGTATTCCGAGAAGGGCTATTGCATGGGTTCGTCGTGGCGGGTTTAGTTGTTTACGTTGGTACACGGGTCAGATC
>MNPL01002691.1:53057-69363 GCA_002081605.1 Tropilaelaps mercedesae
CACATTCATGAATTCATCTTGAGGAGTAATGCAAAAAGCGATACCATGAACGTTAAATGCTAGCTGACGATCAGCCCTAAGAATATAACTGAAAACAAGGTGAGTGTAAGGTTGTAATCTTACTGAAATCAACACATTTCTAATCCGATATTACCTCATTCAAACAATAATCAACACTGACAACAATGACACTGATATATTTTCAACCGTTCTAGAAGTCGTCTTAAAAACATCAAAAAAGGTGAGCTTTGTCTTGAGATAAAAAGTGAACTTTTGAGTAGGTAATGGAATTGACGAGTGAATTCCAAGATGAATCTCTATTTCTAAGTCTACTGTATCATTGCCATTTATTTTATACGGCGAGAGGTAATTTGCAATATTTATCTATCTATACATTTTTACCTTTCCGGAATGACCTCAGAAATTAATTTGAAGGTCGATGATTCTTAGAAAAACGAAACAAAGGAAGGACGAAAGGCTATAAGCCATAGCAGCTCAAAACATGCTACAATCTTGCAAAGTCAAACTATTTTTCTGTTATGGAGTTGCAGAAAGTAAGAAAACAAAACGGGTGCCACAAAGACAATCGCCGGGTCTACATGAGCCACTGCACGTTACAATTTCTCTAGCTCGAAGACCAATCCTACCATTAGTGCTTTAGTGCTATGATGCTGATCCCTATGCATACTTAGCACGTTTGCATCCGCATTACATTTATTTGTAGTAACGTCGGTACTGCCGTAGTTCCTTAAATTTCTTCTTATTAATAATATACCCAGCCAAAATGATAGCTGGGTTACACATAGTGTCTCGGAATAAAAATAAACTCACGAATCATAGAACTTAAATATATATTTCAAGAATTAGTACAAAAAAGATTATTGTTGTCGTTTGTTTCGAAATACGCCTTATTACAGACATGCCGTAAGCCAAAATTTAATTACAAAATTTAATAACATCTTACATTAGAACATTAGTTTCTGCGGTTTGTCATACCATGAGACATATAGCAAATTATTTTACTTGTAAACTCATTTTACTGAATGGGATATTCTGCAATATTTTTGTTCGACAGTTCAAGACATAGTGGGGAAAAAATAAACCATTACACATAGTAAGAGTATTATGATGCCAGCCTTATTAGAACATTTGTTTAATGATGTGATCTTCCTTATAATACGTGGTTGACGGCGTTCGTAAAGCTTAAAAATGGCGACTAGTTCTCAATTTCCATTACACGTAGTATTCTACAATTTAGTAATATACCAACTGCAATAGACACTCACATAGACCTCAGCGAACAAAGCATTGCTAATGACTCGCTAGATACTTGCTTAATGAAGGCAAATGTGCCTTTCAAGATTTACAGTACTGATATACAGTATTTGCACAGGAGAATGACGAGCGACTTTGGGCAGGACCTTTATAGATTGAACGCTCAGGATAGGTCGCTCAGACGCGTATCCCACTCCCCAAAGATTTCACATGGTCGCAAATTCTACCGCTTTTAGAACATTCAGGTGCATTAAATGCTGCTAAATGTAGAATAATAAAATGTGAATATTAGATGAAATGTGGAACGTATGCCAATGTTCCAGAAAATAAAAACTGGAGTCAATCATAAACCTAAAGTTTCTCATAGGGGATATTTATGTCCTACTACGCTATTACATAACGGTTTTAAACAAATTTTGAGTGAGAAAGGCAAGTAAATCCATATAGTCTTCCATGTTTTATAGTCAAAACACTCTAATGTTAATGATCGAAGATGAGGAATCTTGTCAGCTATGACAGCTTTGACAAGTGACTAGCGCTGAATGTTTAATTGTTTTCTGACCTTATTTACTTCAAATCTTTAAGCTCAACTTACTCTAAGATTAGAGGTTTTGGTTCCTTTCCTGCCGCGGCATAGACGCAGTTTGAACCAAATATTACAAATTCGTTTAGTGAAATCAAATCTAAAGACAAGAAAAAAACTATTTTACGATAGCAAGACAAGAAGCTTCAGGAGAGGACCGCAAAAGAGTAAAAATAAACGAAGACAAAAAAAACTCCGCGAGACTGCAAACCTCAATTACCGAACCCGATTCAACCCTTTCCCCTCGTGGTAATAAATTGTCATGTACTTTGTAAATTTTGGAAAATTAACTAAATGTATAACCTCTTCGCATTACACCGTTTTTCTTGCAAGAATGGATTATCCAAAACACCTGTCAACTTGTAGCTCTTAACTTACGTCACCTAGCCTAAATTTCATGTAACACAACGCCCACAACGAAGTGTAACGTTCGTGATGTCGCGTCTGAAGTACCTGAGTGATCAGTGCCTGAGGTCACCACCTGAGGCTGTCGCTGCCCAGCCCAGGGCTAAACCACTCGCTCTTTTCTCGCTCACTGTCTCTCTATTCCCCCGTGGCTGGACGCCCTAGGGAGTCATAGCTCGTCCAACGAAGCTTCAAGCCGTATGGGATGTCACGCGCGCGCTGACAGCCAGCCTTGCGCCTTGCAGGCAAAAGCGATTCTACTGCTCAGGCTTAGGTTGTCCCTTCTCTCATCGGAGCACCGCTCTTTGCTTTGTACGAGTCGCTTTGCGCCAGTGTCGTCATGGTTGGTGCTCTCCCTCTGGGGGCAAATACCTGTCTCCCGGCGTTTCTCATGGCGCGACTTGCGTGCGAAGGTTGAGGGCATGAGTTGGGAGCTTCTGAGGATGAGGGACATGAGGTTGGTAGGTAGTTGTTTGACGCGGATCTAGCGCGTCCCTGCCAAATGTCTCCCTGAAAAGGGCCAATATGCATACCCGGACTTGCAACAGTACTACGGTACTGTACACGCTTTGCACCCCTTGAAGTGCGTTGACTATGACCGCAACCACTTGCAACAACTCGTCTGTCATATGCCTCGCAATCCAGATAGCACTGCAGTGTTCCGGGAATATATACATTGTCCTAAGGAACTTTTAGAGTGACGTAACTCCAGAGCCAGAGCACAATGGATAAAGAGGACGAGCCACTGAAGCGACTGAGCGTCGGAAGTTTGCCATAGTTTCAGCTTATCGTCTCTTCTCAGCGACTTGCTGAACTGGGCATAATTCCGACAGTTTGAAAGACTGCAGGGAGACACAGGGAGAACGGCTAACGGGGTTGCTAGCACTGTGGCTACTGTTTGTTCCCGTGGTAGTTCCAGTATAAGGCATAGCAAGCAAGTTTATTGCTGGCAGCCTTTCCAACGATCTTGGCGCAGACACACGCTGCGTTCATTTTTTCAAACACACTTGGGCACTTACCTGTAATATGACCAGCAGGCCACTACTTCTACAGAGATCACAGCTAGAATACCAATACATGAACGGGTATCTCATGCCGGTGCGGAATATGACGTTCGGTTCGCGCAGCCGAAACATACCGGTTATGTATGGGAGCTCAAATGTCGACTCGGGTCCGGAATTGGATTTCGAAACAGGTGGACACAAATTTCAAATATTGGACATGAGGAAATTGGTGAATTTGGATTTGGTTTTATTAAGGAAAACAACGGAACCTTACGTTGTAACTCAACTTGTTTGTAAATAAAAAAATACAATAAGAACACTGTAAACGTTAAAATCGTATTTTCTGCGTGCCGAACTAAATTAATGAAAAATTTATTTTATGACCCATTTTTGAAGTTCTCTTTCCCGCTCCAACATCAGACAGGTGGAAATTGGAAAACATACTTTTTACAAACCCCATTTCGAAACTCCGACCACCAATGCTATGGTTTCAGAAAACCTGCGTTTTGCTGCAGGTTGAGTGTCTTGCCAAAATCACGATGAAGGTTATGTTTTCAGGGTATAGTGGTATAGGACATTTTTTCAACGATATGAAGCAAAAGCAACAACGCAGTAAAGCGAGTACGACGAATACGGCTTCAGGCGCGAGGTTGGTTGGCAACTACGAGTTCATAATAAGGCACCATGAACACGGCAAGGATTGATTCCAAGGTGCTTACCCGTGTAACAGCGATACCATAGTATCGGCTATTTTTTTTCAAGAGATCGCACAGAATATCACGCGTATAGCACAGTTCAAGAACAGATTATTTGACGGTGTGCACACGGGACCCAGGCATGTTTGACATGATGCAGCAATACATCCGGATCATGAAACACCAAATAGCAGTAGCTATCATCGTCAGCATAACAAAATCCTAGCTTCCAACATACACGTCGGAGGCTTGTATTTGATGAGAATTGGCCTTCATATTAAACAAACCACGTGCAGAAATCGGCTCTAAAGTCGAAGTTACCTTCAATTAAAATTAGACATGTGTGTGACATTTAAAAGTGACTTTATTCCATTGGTCTCCGCTTGCATACACTAAATTCAATGTACGAATGTCGTACAGTTAACCTCTTCCAGCCAACAATATTCTTATCAATGTGCCATTGCGTAACCTTCCAAATGGAGGGAATCTTGCGGACACCTCCGACACATCGTTAAACAGACTTTGTTGAACAGACGATGAGAATTGAGTAAGGCTGATACTTTAATGGGAGTTAGCAGGATTACGTTAACCGCCACAGAGCACGACGCCGTACGTCCAAGAAGGGCGCAAAGAGGCTGTGCTAATGAAACTACCCCTGGTCGCGCCCCTTGCGGTCCATGTCAAGTACTTAGAGTCCCTTCTTAGTTCTGGACGGTGAGTGAAGTCAAGGGAGTATATCACCACCACTCGCATGGGTTGAGTTCACGTGAACCGAAGCCATCGGCCGATGCAATGGTGCGATGGAAGCAATGAAGCTAAAAGTAAGTTGAAGCCTCGAAGGGTTCTCTGAGTGAATGCGAGAACGGAGTCACAAACAAATCGATGTTAAAGGGGTGCAGCAACCAGCGGCTTAGACAGCCAAAATTCATCACAGGGTAACAACAAAGCCTGATGTCGATAACGTACAACGCATAAATATATATGGTGATAAAGTTATATTTCGTTAACGTTAGACTAAAAGCTCAAATGTAATCAACGTATTCGAAATTGGAGACGCTTGTTTACCCACAGCAGACATGTTGATAAAATACAGAACACTAGCCTACTAAGGCATACGCTTCGTAATTACAATGTAGCGGCCTAATTTGCAACTAATTTTTTTCAATTGTCCGTAATGGTAAATGGTCACAGAACACCGTCTACGTCCGGGAGGGGAGCATATGAGTTATGCATTTTCTGATCTTGTTAGACTCTAACATGCATCAGTACAGAGAGGGTTGTTGCAACAGCAACGTAATTTGTATTCAGGAGACGAACATGCAGGACTACCAACGCAGAAAGAGATGTCGCTTAAACGCCCAACAACGAAGTTTCGAGAGTTGACTTCCTAATTGTATACAGCTTCCGAAGAATTTCGAGAAAACTGTACTCGAAGCCTTAGATTTATTCTAAAATTGACTGATTCAACTGCGGGTAGAATATTTTAGATCTAGCGTTGTTGGTATTTAACGGCATAGACATACATTTTTGCTAGTCATCTCTTCTAGATGATAAAATAATGAGTGTTATGTTAAACACCTACTCTACCAAAGACGTAGTCGGGAAGAAAAAGTCTTTGCTTAACCCCCGTTACAAGACGATATGTGCCACTATATAGGTCAACTCAAATATGTTATGAGCAGATATATTACGTGCAAGCCAATACATTTAACGACGTTTTTATGCCTCAGTTAGCGTTGGGGTAACCGAACCGAACATAGATCGGCTGGCACTCCGCCATCTCGGTTTGTTGGGCATGAACTAACAAACACTTTGCTGAGGATATGAGTGATAATGGTGGCGTCTAGCTAAGTGTCTCTGTCCATTTGCTGGCTAAGCTATGTGAAACAGAAATATTGTAGATGTTCGAATAAGTAAGTCCATTTAGAATCTCAACTAGATACGGTAGTGTCTAGTCTATGAGTGGTAAAACGAATGTGTTAGACAATGTCAAAGTCCGTTGCCCGTTCACGTACATTCGACCACAGTCTGGTCCGGATCCACTAGTATAGTATAGTATACTATAATTGCACGGTAACGTACAGTGTCAAAATGAACAAATACGAAATGAAAGATGTCGCCCGAGTAGACACATACTATTTCTTCGTATGCAGGTGTCATATAGTGGAAATGTTCGTCGTTAACGTCGGTTGCATTGTTGTTTTCTTCTATATTACTTGTCTTCTGTGTGCGACACGAATCGCTTACTCAGGCTCAAAATATTCGGCAAGCTCAAACATGTTGGGCTCCTTACCCGCTCAAAGAGTGCTAAACGTCGATTCGGGTCGGGGTTCAAGCTTTACCCTCCTCTCAAGCTGTCCAGCGGTGTCTGAGCCACGACAGTACCTCTGACCCTGAGACAAGGCCTGATCTCATGTAGACACTGCTGGAAGCGTCTAGTTGATTGCTTTCAAGCTGCTTACTTTTTGGGTGGGTAACTGAGGCTGTTGAACTGGCATTTGGATCGACATCGGCCCTCTCTCTCTCTCTCTCTGCTAGCACCCAGATCAGGGTCGTTCGTGCGGCAGCTTCCCCCCCTCGGCGTTGTTCTCTTTGGCTATTGCAGTCGACTTGGGGATAAAGCTATGGCTGGGCCGCAATGAGTCATTCAGGATCACCATATATTTGAGGGTCGAGGAATGGAAATGGGGAGAGATAGAAAGGCAAAAAGAAATCGAGGGAAAGAGAGAGAACAGTAAGAGAAAGTACTCCGGTACCGGTGGATTTCATTAGCGATACGTGAGAAGCAAGACTGGGGAGACGAACAGAGGACAACACAACGACCGCACTCACCTTTAAGCAAATGTTTTCGAAGAAACCACCTTACGGGGAGTAGGTGTTGTTCTCTATGGAAGCGACTTCCTGCAAGACAATTCCTACACCCGCCCTAGCTGCTGCTGTCGCATAACCGAGCTGAAGAGTCACGCATGCGTGCCATTGTTCAAGGTGTCCTTTTTCATCCAAGAGAAATAGGCTTGATGAAACTTTAAATAAATAGATAACAACGTCAGACTATGCAGCAGGATACACTGATCATGGCTTTGAAGCCAACTAAGAACGAAAGGAACAAGTGAGCACGTCTTGTGCTATTCTACTTGGGCTAATTGTTGATATGAGTAGCAGCCCAAATAGCTATGCGTGTTTATATTTAGTGCGTCAATCGGTGATTAGCCTACTTAGCTACCCTACTGAGTACTCAACAAGCACCTCGTGGTCATCATTTAGTTTTTTATGTCAGTTACACTTCGTAGTGCTTTGCTGCTGATGTTGATCTGCGCAACTACATGCAACTCGTAGGACTTAATTGTCAAGTAAGCGAAATTTGTCAGATAGATTTTAACCGATGCTCAAACACGTTAGGTGGCTAGAGATTATTTTGGACGCTCATTTATGTCCATTTATGACAACCGAAAGGTGTGACTGTTTACGTTGCAAATGAAACGTATCTACACTTGTGTACAATTCCTAACGCCTAATCAGACATTCAGCTAACGTTGGATACTTTTTTGTAAAGTCAGTGCCGCCGTCATGAAACTCATCCCAGCCTACATTGTATGCGGTTAAATTCCTTCATTTTCCGAACTACCAGGTACTATCCATACAGATGGCTCAAATCGTTCAAGATGTACGCAAAGGGTGCTTGGGAGGCAGGGTTGTCAACCCGAGGACAGTCTTCATCTTCGACGAATGATTCTCGACGAGAAGAATCGAACGAGAAGATAGAGGCTTTCTACATGACTATCTTTTGGAAGGATGAGGCATACGGGAGAACCGCCTACGTTCAGCGTCGAGGAAGGACGCATGGCAATGAACGGGAAGAAGGATTCATTTATCCTCTCTGCTGCACACTCTGTCTTCGTTCCATCATCAACGACGGACGAGCGGATGGTCGATAGTGGTGGCAGTTTGGACCATCTCGACGAAGACGGGTGGTATCTTCGGTTGACGGTGCGTCCACTAGCTAGCTAGCTAGCTAGCACACTATGGCTAGTGGAATGGGGGATGCTGCTTTTGGAAGGGAGTACAGTAAGGAGAGGGCCAGCCGATAACCATCATCGTCTTCTCGGGATGGGCGCTGGGATCTAATTTGAAGTCACGTGTCCTCCTTTTACCCAATTCAATGTGCCTGTCTCCTGCTGGCCGCCGAGCCGTCTGCTCCTACAAACGCGCTTTGGTCGGGCTGGCTTTCTCACGTCCGAACGAAATCCGCCTTTGCTACTTAGTCACAGCTTAGTGGCTTTCTCGCGGATGGAACAATGTTTACACATATATGTACCAGACTGTGCTCTCTGTGTGTTGTAATGCTTGCGAATAACACCCAAGTACATTCGTTGGTAATTCGTTGGTTTTTGTCAAGTCCGATGCTACTCATGACGAATATTTCGACTCGTTCTGCGAGCTTTGCATGGAGATACATTTCACTGAAGAGAAAATCAAATGCATGGCGCAGCCTACCCTGGTTGCTGAATTAGCGCTCCCCGTATTATTTATGTTCCGAAATTAGAGAGTGGACATGCTAGTCTGATGAAAATTAGTCATTTTTTTTAGAACGGATATGCTAGTCGAATTGTGCTAAACAAAGTCCGTTAAATAGCAGTATCACTCTACCTTCATTACTGACTACATCACTAATTTTAAACAATTATAGTGATGTCAACTATATTCCGTCAAAGATCTTCTTCTTGTGCTTACAGTCGTGACCTTCTGAGGTTAACTGGGAAAAGTTCGCGCCTGTTTTTCAAGTTGTCTATAGCGGTTTTATAGGGAATTCCCGCCGAAGTCATCTAGGCAAGGCGCGAGGCGAGTATAAGCACGCGCCGCTATCGTTGCTGGTTGAGGTCTTTCTTCCCAACGCAGATGCGAACAACATAGCAGCACTCGGCATATAACATCCCCCTTCTTTGCAGTCCGTGATTCTCGCCTCCTCCTCCTCCTCCTCCTCCTCCTCCTCCTCTGCTACTCTGACTCGGAGCTCCCCTTCTCGCGCTGCTTCTGAGGGATCTTGTCCCTTCGCTGTCATGTCTGCTCCTACCCGCGAGGGTATAGGAGCGGAGCGCGCATGCGCCTGGCGTATTGTGCATGATGCCTCCAACTCCTCGGTAGAAGCCTCAGCCATACCATCCGCGGCCGATCACCTCGACTCGCGTTAGTGAGTGAGAGTGAGCGTTTGCCAGGGGCATCCGAATGCCCCAACAAAACCCCGGTGTTGGGCTTGAGCCGGTGGCATCGACCTCTCCTCCAAGCGTCGGCAGGCGAGAGGACCCTCTCGCTACTACCACCATCTCCCCCCTCATTTCGGCGGCCGGTGACGGTGGTAGCAGCAGAGAACGTGGGACATCAACATTGCGAATGGTAAGGAAGATACCAATACTGAGCCTAGCAGTGGGATACAGTCGATGCCTCTCAGGCCGAACGCGGTAGCCGAAAACGGGAGCTACACCTTAAGAAGCACCACTGGCAATCAGGACTACCGCAACCGTCTGCAAGTGTGTTACGGTGCTACGGTGCTTAGTTCAATTGCTTGTTTTCCGCTGTGTATGTGTGTGTTTGCGTGGATGTCTGTGTACCGGTGTCTGTCTCTCTGTCACTCGATGATTGCGTGAATCGTGCGCGTCATCGTATATCCTCGTTCTCCGTCCTACTGTGGCGTGTTACTCCGCGTTACGATGCATCGTTAACAAACAGAAACTGCAACGCTGTGTGTGTGTGCGTGTGGCACGCATGGGACGCATCGTCTAATGAGGAAACGGCTCGGAGGATGATGATGATGATTATGCTGAACAGGGTGCTGAGGGTTATAGTAGTGGTGGTGAACGGTGGTTGACATCAAGCGTTTGTGAAGAGAGTGTATATCGCAGTTGTAGCCGGTACGTGCTTGTTTTCGCGGGATTAGTGCCAAATGAACACATCTGAGAGAACAAGATAGCGGAGGCAGAAACGGTAATGCGAAGTAAGAGAGAAACGGAACAAATGTGCGTGATCGAATTCTGATTATGATAACAGACTGTATAGAGGTCGAAAGCATTTCCGCCGTTGTCCGAGTCCCTGATCAACAGGATACGTAATAGAAAACCAGGAGACTCTGGTGAAGATCGAGCTCGAAGTTCCGACATCATCGGCAAATCCGGCTACGGCGGCAGGTGCAGTCAAAGCGAGGTGAGGCTAGAAAGCAAAAGTAGAGAATAGGCTCTAGCAGGGCAAAAACGACGATTATAGCAGCCGCGGCGTGCTCTAAGGGAAGGAAGACATAAGCGAGCGGTGCCTTATCCTAAACGTGTCCATTGCGTAACGTTTAGTCGGCAGCGGCAGGACCGGTACGCCGTCCTTAAGACGCAACCAAATTAAAGCAAACTAAGCTACACTTCATTGCAGGTTCATCTGCTATAGAGGATTTTTAGTCCAGCGGGAGCAGGTGTGAATTGCGAAGAAGCGGGTTTAGTAATCTGCCACTAACTTAGTGAAAGAGAAGGTAGCTAGCGTTTGCTTTCGATAGTAGTAGTGGTAAAAGGCACGCATTCGCTTGAAACGCTCAGCGGGACCAGGCCGAAGTCAAATGTAACAATATCATTGGTAAAAAAAACAAAATACAAACGAAGTGGTAGCGGAGGGACGGGAAGGGTAGCAGTGAAAAGATGACCTGACCCGGTCGTGACCATAAACACAATGCTAGAACGCTATTGCTATTAAAAGTGTATATATATATATATATATATATATATATTTTGAACAATGTGCAACATTTGCCTACGAACGACTGACGCCAATGTCTCACTAAAAGTAACAATCTGTCAAAAGTGCGACTTTCACCATTGCGCTTATAGCGTGCGTGTTGGAGAGCGTGAAGTCCAATCAAGTATGCAGAAAAATGTTTAAAATAAGCTGAAATTGTAAAGACCTTGAGAAAAAGACTTTGAGGGACTAAGGAATTGTAAATTTTCTGCTATGCTTTCAAGTTTGCTTTTACTCACTTTTCCCGTTTCGGTGCACTCGGAGCCTAAAGTGCGTCCAAACGTTGTTCGTTTTCGGTTCATAGTCTCCACTGAAAGTCAATCAATGAGGATTGCTTCTTCAGCCTGATTGCTTTTTGTTGCTGAACGAAAAGTGCTATGATGAAGGCTTATGTGGGCTGGCGGCTGGTCGAATCCAAACAGCTCCATCTCCTGAAAATAGAGACGGGGGCGAGAAATGCCTAGCGGTAAGCAGCCTGGCTTTGAAATATTGAGAAATTCCAACCCTGTCTACCGACCCTTGTGGCAGTACCCCTTCGCTTTTAGCCCCCATTAAAGTTGACAGACCAACCAGCGAGTATACAGTGTAATTTACGATCTTCGTTGCTTCCCTTCCCTGCCATGGTCACTGCTGGTAGCTCGTACGCTAAACGTTCAACATTGAAGTGAATGAATAGCAGTTCGTAGCCGGCGCTATAGCCCTACCGGCTTCGGCTCTCGAATGGAGCCGTAGTTGGAAGAACGCTCTGAAACTGATGAGTGATGTTATACGGGTGAGTGCCCAGGTATTCATATATCTAGCTATGTATGTTGAACTTCTACAAGTAATCGTTTCAACTTGCATAGATAAAGACAAACCGAAGTCAAGGGAAAACAATCTTATTAATAAAGTTTTGTTCTCCTTCTAAGAAAGTTTTGGCAATTTGCTTGTATTTCTCTACGTTCTCTCATTCTGCAGCTGTACGAGTACCATTTTTTTAACGTTCGTTGTATATCTGTCCTGAAATGAAGGTGCAAGGTGCTTTATTATCTTACAGCTGATAAAGCATCGCGTTAGCTCTAAACACGAACCAGTCATGAGTGCAAACTGAATATAGCCCACAATATGTTTGTAGTACACTAATTACAGGGTTGCAAGCATCACCTGCTGGAGAGGGAGGGAACAGTGGCTTGCACAGAAAGGTTGCGAAACTTCGTAACAGGTTGCAATTGTAGCAAGCGTGCGATAAGTTCGGCTAATAGGTCAGACCCTATTTTCCTTGCTTGCCTCCGCTTCGCGGAATGCTTGACTGGGATTTAAGCCATCGTCAATGCTAGTAACAGATTTTTGGATCTTAGCCTGCCGTCAGAGCCTCATTTCTCGAGGGTGGGTACGTGTATAACCCTTCCTGCTAATTAGGAACCAAAGGTCGGTCGTTAATTTGCCCTCACGCAGAGGGATTATTGGCAAATAATTTAATCAAGGTAGATAACCTTGCAGTGTTCAAGTTAGCGAACACTGGCATCCACCTAATTAAGCCATTTTTCAAATCCAAGTTACCCATCATCTTGTTGAAAACGTAAAGCACGGCAAAAATATTTAAATTTATGTTTTATAACACCTTGCCGAGACAAATAGAGCTTTTACTGTCGATGAAGCTAAAATGCCCTTGCAGATGATGCATACGCATAACTTGTTTATTATTGACCATTCAATATATATATACATTCTATAAGTCTGATCAGGAACACAGCATGAGTCTTCGATATTCTGTGCGACAAAGCTACTCTACCGAAGACCTTCTACGTAAAATTGTCTCAAGTGTTCACTATCGAAACCCTGTAGTCCAGACTGCGCGCATATACCGTAAAACATACGGCGTTTAGCACTTAATTGTAACTTTAAAATAGAAAGGATAACATTCCGCACACAATATTTCAGATATAGAGTTGTTAATTAGAGCAAAACTTTGTGTACATTATTACCTGATTTTGGCATGGGCTGGCAGTGTGGGTTCAATACTTTTGGATACGTGGATAAAAAATATATCTTATTAAATACAAATTAAAAACTCTTAATTAAATGAATCCTGTACAAGACATTTTTCCTCTACTCAAATAAACGCTTGAGAATGACTTTTTGTGGAAATGATTATTAATGGAACATGTTAGAGTGGTCATTAGGAACGGTTTCCAGAACATGAATCATTCGATTTTGTTAAACATTGCCAGCAATTGTAAGCCTTTAACTTCGTAAAAGTAATCCGATGTGCATTGTAGCATGCCCATATACCTATTTATCATATTGACGCATCGAAATGCATTGGAGCATAGCATTGAACACTGCCGAAAATAAAACCAGTGTTCTACATCAGCGCGCACGTGCGCACAATTCAAACGCGCGATTGTTGCCTCCACTGGACGTGCAAATACACCGTTTAGGTCATAAAACCGCTAGTCTTTTCTTAAAACAAGCAAAAATCTTGTTAGAATAAGAGATGTCCTCTAGACCCTCAGCTCGAGGCGCATGTTGTTTAACAGTATCCATGGATGACACAAACTAGAGTTGTAACTGCCAATTTAGAATAACAATCGAATAGGATTTTTCACTCTAATCGTATTGTGGTTGAGCTGTGGTCCGATGCGGTGGCTAAATGCTGGCTTATGCTAATGATAGCTGCCGGTTCGAGGTCGTCGGACTGTCGATGTATTAGTGCATAATATGATTGTACACATACGGCATTATCAACGGCTAGAATGGTTGTCATATTATCATCACTCTTCTGTGACAAAACACCAGCGAATCTATATAGTGAAGAGGGGAAGGATATCTTCACGTTTTCAAGCAGAAACGGATGCTATGTTATATTATCATCAGTACTTATGTCACCGTAATGTCTATTGAAAATCGATATTGCTTAGGTTAGTATAGTAGTGTGATGCCATTTTGTTGTAGCCATGTCGACTCCAACGTTGGCTCCTCCGTCCAAGGCCAATTACCATCGAAGCATGCCAATAACCTTCTGCGTTCTCCAGGTCCTAAAATGGGGTCATCCAGTCACTCAGCCCGTAGGTAAAACGGCCATGAGTGCCGGTACCATGATCCGATTGCAGCAGCATTAAATCAACCAAAGAGGTCACTATTACGCCATATCGGTAGTAAAACTAAAAGCTCTATCCATATATCACCGAAAGAGTCGGTTCTTCAAGATATATGAATATTCCGACAGGTATGTATTTTTCCCTTGATTGATACCAAGCCCACTGCATACAAGCGTCATGCACGTATGTTTCCGGTGTGCCATTGTTGGTTGAAGTCTTCTCCCTGTACATTGTTGTTGTGAGCCGTTTTTAAGAGGAAAAGATTTGAGATACCACATGCTGGGTAAAGCTGAACCTATCTTGGATAAAACCGGGTCGAATTCACTCAAATATAGTTTTTGTCAGACAAAAAGCTACCAGCACTCTGGATATCGAAATCCATTAAACCAATAAGTATAGTCATTTGACGTATATTACACCAAGCATGCGTGAAGTAGTGTAAAAAGTAGCATATGACTACTGTATAAAACATCAGCAGAATTCCAGCAAGACAGTGATGACTCAAGCCGTCTCCGGCACCCCTTGAGGTTACATCACTCTTTAGACGATGATCTTCTAGGCAAGTCTGATAACCGCCGGTGATGCGTGTATCTACGTGGGTGCTCAAGCTAGATCAGAGAAGAAAATCTCTCGTGATTCTTGTACATCTTGGCCAGCAATTAGCTTCCATCCTCGCTCGAGTCCAATACTGCCTAGACAGTTGCAGCCGTACGATTCAATTGGTCGCCATTAGGATATGTGGCGAGAACACACTTCTATGTCCACGGTGTCGCTCAGATGGCGTCTAAACGCGGTGAAAGGCGACCAATGGATAGTTAAGCAACCATCAACACTGCTCTCAGTTTGGTGGAAGGGTCGGCGACTTGGCGAAAGATTAAACCGATGTCCTCAGGGTCGTCGCCGTTGGAGATAGCGCTGCCTTCATTGGGTCTATACATGTCCTCTGCAGAGGACGGCTTTTGAGTCCAAGAACACATCGACACTCATCGAGATGCAGAGTGTTGTTTGTATTCTTTGTGGCCCTGTAAAGATTATCTGAGACAATCGTCATATCTGATAGCTGCTTTTGGCGTAGCCCAGAAATAACCGCACCTGCGGAGACTATCTTGAAGGCCATCGTCACGTGTGGCGAGTGTGGTCGACCGAAGAAGTGCTTGCCTAAAGAGATTAAGTTTCTAGTGGCGGCAAATAGCCTAATCTGAAGCGTCGTCTGGCAGTTTAGACCGTTTGAGCACTTCCATTTGTTTGACATCTGAACATTCAATGATAACTGTCAAGTGAGTGTTGAAAATGATTTGTTGTCGAAGATCGACTGTGGATAGAAACAGCTTTCAATAAAGAAAAATAATTAAGCAGTTTTACCTGTTCATCTCGTGGGAATCCGACAAGCCTAGTGTACTCTACCGCATGCTTTTCGGCGTGTCGGTAAGCCTAAACTATACGTGACATGTGTATAAACCCGTGTCATAAATATAATTGTGGCATGCAGGTCCAGACTATCGCTGGGCCAGGCTAACAACAATAATCCATGCTTATGCAGCTGCGAAACTCCCTATGGTGATATAGGTGTTATGAGAAAGGATCGCAGGAAATATAGGAATGAATGCACTGTGCTGGCATTATACAGCACTGTAAACGACGTCGCCACAAAGCATGAAATTGCATTTAGTAAGGTGCAGATTGGTGCCAGAAGTTTGGCTGTACGTATGAGTCGTCTATGGTGATCAGCCGACGATCTAGTTGAAATAATCGCTGATGTCGTGACATACCAAAAGTCATACCGAAGGCAACTGTGAACCAGTAGCGTATGGCCTCTGATATCAACGCAAGATAGACTTCGGCACTCTGCTTGGTTCGGATTTTCTATGAATGTAATCTTGATTATATATGGTGCGATGCGACATACCCACAAGTGGTTCCAACGTTGCGTCTTCTGCGTGGATCTATTAGATTGGATTAAACTCTACAAATGTGGATTACGTATAATCTTTTCTTCTTTTAAGCATATGCGTACGCAGACACACATACCCACGTGAATACACTACACCGTGTGTATTTTCTGGTGTAAGCGCTGTGAAAAGAGAAAATTACGCATGCCAGTATTATGGCGAACTTTCTATTGTTGGACGCGCCAAGCTTCAATATCAACATTTAAAACTTTAGATAGTATTTTATGATTAAAAGCTATACGCGAGGTGAGCCAGTTTTATATAGTTCATATAAATAACAGTGTGCGAATGCATTAAAGTCAGATGCGTTAGAATGCGTGACGTGTGTTTACTAGATAGATACTAAAAACAATATATAATTAAAATGTTTGTATGTTTGTACGGGAATTGGGGTCTCGATTCCATCTTACCACGTAACACTAACCGCTGACGCACATATATATTTCAGTTCCTTTTAAATAGACCTACGTGACAATTTTATCGCTCTTGTAATCACCAAAACGCCTGATATATATATATATATATATATATATATATATATATATAC
>MNPL01002695.1:0-17146 GCA_002081605.1 Tropilaelaps mercedesae
CTTCATTAAAGTGGATGTATATATATATATATATATATATATATATATATATATACATATAAATGTCGATACTAAAAGAACAAATCTGAAAATTTGAGATCCTCTTAACGAAGAGGTAACTGTTTCGGTGTGAAAATATGCTTACGGTATGCAATCCGTTTTGTTATAAGCAGGTGTAGTCAGCCCGTAACCGAGTTGCGAAATTATCTAATATTGTATTTCGTTTTGAAAATTGGTTTTGTTTTGAAACCCCATAATTACTTTGTGGTGTAAGCAACTAAATTAGTAAGACTTTTCTCAGCGAAGGTACCAAATGCACCTGTCATGTGAAATTCCTTTAATTTACGGCATTCATTCGCGCTCGAGGAAGGCGGTTTGATAAAATTACAGTTTAAAGAACGTATGTTTCTATCCCAGATGTGAAAACTTATACATAGAAGTTATGAAGGGTATATGAATATTGCTATTGCTAATAATAGTGGATGCGAAAAAGATTCGGTAGAAAATAATAAAAGTTGCACTTTTGATTACACAGGTCTAAACAAATTTATGGCAGCTAGGAGACATAATAAAAGGCTGTTAGCAGACGGACCATGAGCTAATTTGCAAAGATCTCTCTTCAGGGTGTCTGTACCTTTAGTATTAATCCCCTTCCTTAACCGCGCGCTCCACACAGTTGTGTACACACAGTCAACCATAGACACAAGCATACAAAATAGGAGGCTGAGTTATATTGGGCCGCCAATGCCAATACGCATCGGCGGTATAATGTAACTCACACAGGAACAGATAAATACAAAAGACCCTCGTCTGGTAAATGTTTCACACTAATGGTGCGATGTTAATCGCACATCCAGACGCACAGCTTGGGCAGACCTGCAACTCTTGCTTTTATGTTCAGCTGTCGATTAACTTTCACCATTCAATAATATACGACCAATGCCAATACTATAAAAATGCATGCCAACGCTACAGATAGCCCCAGTTATAGCTATTTAGGCGGGGTAATGTGCGATATAAGTCGCAAATATGGCTCGGTTCTCATGCAAAAAGAAGCTGATTTGCTAGCTCTGTGTTTAGATTTCAGGGATCAGCGAAATAAAATTTTGGATCTTCACTTATGTATCCTTATTTTGCCCGAATAGACATAGTATATGATATTACGCAGTCCTGACCCTGAATTAGGCTGTTAACGTAACTGGTTCATCTTCCAATGCAATTGTTATCCATTGTAAACAAATAGCCATCGAGGAGCGCTTTCTTGCTCTGCCGGCGAAAGCAGAGGCATTCAATTATGGAAAACAATTGATCTACAAATATCAAATTTTGCATTGTTTCGTCCTAATAGGGACCTCTCAAATAGTTTAATCATTTGAAACAGCAAAAAGTTATTTAGGAATCGCATTAGTCTAATGCAATTTGCAGAATAATAAATATATATGAAATATGTATTGTACGTTTATATTATTATTAGGCTATTCTTAGGATCATATTGCTACGTTTGTATTAGAATAAATGCATAATTAATCAGGGCTTTCAAAAGAGGCCAAATAATCTAAAGAAGAGTTAAAGGGTTTCTATTATACCCGCAGAGCCCACCACCAGCCCTTTCTAGTTAGAGCAAAATTAATAAGCGATGATACCATTTGAAATATGCCGATTTTGTGCTTAAAAACTCCTATAAGGTACAAAAGCTAAGCTTGTTTGTTTTTACTAAGATATCAATCTGTGGGATGTGGCTCAATAGCTCGCACTTAGCATGAAAGGGGAGAGAAAGAAGATCTTTATGGTCTAGCGTAACGCTGAAGCTCGACATTAATAGTACGTCTCGTCTCATAAAAAAAGGTAGGCTGAGTATGCGGGCGTCATGTTATCTCAGAATTCTCCTAGTTCTATTAATGGCACGCGGAGCAATTCAGGTTTTAATTTTTATGATGCCTTTTTACAGGCTCTCCCGTTTAACATATATTATCAGTATGTATCTTTATTTGCAAAAGTAATTTAATTTACATGAATAGATATTCCATTATTATTAATAATATTAATTATAATATTGTATGCACGAGAAAATTATGTTCAGAACATGTAAGTTCGCGTTGCGTCAAGATTAGACGCTCTCTATCTTCGTTTCATTTTATGGGTTAGTTGAAATTTGTACGTGTCTCAGAGGCTACGGCTGTCTAGCACAATAATCTTAGAGGGCCCGATAGAACTGTTCGTACTCAAACAGTGGAGCCATATCTCGCCGGCTTTATCCTACCTTACTTTACTCGTGAGCCTCTTTCATGGGCTACTCACCTTTTTTCAAAGTCATCTAGGGAGATTCGTTACGCTACGAGCTCTGATACGCTACTTTTATTAGCCATTGCATTGCCCAAGCAACTCTATTATGGAACCTTTACTTATAGATACGATATCTACATTTCAAACAAGAGATTTCATTAGTAGAGACACGAGGGTGTAACGTATGGTCGACATTGTGACCACAAACACATTTCCACAGTGTCTGTATTTTCGGGTACCCTTCTCGTTGGTAAATACAATTCGTTCATCTACATGAAACAGACCTACTCTAAAATAATGCTTCCACCCAGGGTTACGAAGTGAAGCCACAAAGAGGATAGATATTTCTTTTTTTTGTTAACTGCGGAAAGCTCGACAACCATTCCTCGCATTAAATCGTCAAAAGTGTTCACGCGAGATTGCTCCGGAAACAATGAATATTTAAGGAGAAGGAAAAATAAGACTTTTTGAATTGATTAAAGCATCCATAAGTAAGATTACGTCAAGAGGGGTATAGTAGTAAGTTAGATAAACTTTAGAGTTATTAACACTGCTGAAGGCAAGATCAACAATTGCTTTTTGAAAAGCCTTTTTAGGCGCTGGTGCTAAAGACGGCATTTATATATTAATGTCATAAAGTGTCACAACAAAATCGTTTTGCTATCTTTTTATTCTCACATGTCTCTTTTTCTTTTAAAGGACATGTTATACCATTATAATTTTACGAACAATTTTGTCCTTTTTTGCGTCTTCTTTCGTCGTCTTTCTGACATTTTAAACTTGAGTTCCGTCATGTGATGTAGCATTTTACCACGTCTACATTATAGTAACATGCTTGTCCTATCTCCATGTTTAAAAGGTATGGAGTACAAGGTTTCGCTCAGTTACACTATCAGTAGATCATATATTGGAAAAAGCCTACGAACTTTTGTCGTAGCAGCTCTAATGAAACTCTATATAAAGACAGTAGGTTACCAGTAGACCGGTGGTAATTGAAATTATTCCTAACATTGAGATCTTGGAGAATTTATATTATTCTTAACACTGAAATCTTGGAGAATTTATATTATTCCTAACATTGAAATCTTTCTTAGAGAATTTATATTATTCCTAACATTGAAATCTTAGAGAATTTATATTATTCAACATTGAAATCTTAGAGAATTTATATTATTCCTAACATTGAAATCTTGGATAATTTATATCTCATTAACATTGCAGGTAGCTTTTCGTCGCTTTTAACAGACATCGTGAAGTAATTCATGGCCACAACCAAGACTTGTCTGCCCTTAAGGAAGTTAAATTGTGAGTTGCAGTCACACCAAACTGACTTTGCCGGCATATTCACTGATTTACTTATAGTATTGAATTCACTATGTATGCATATACATTTTTACCGCTACGTTTTAAGGCACTGATGAATAGTTGGGATCTCCTTTGTATAGATATGGACTTTTCAAGTTGCTGAAAAATGTTATTTAGTAGTTTTTTACTAGAGCCATTTATTTAGATGACCGTGAATGCTGAGTTTTGTTTCAACTGGAACCAAAATTATTTTTATGAGGAGAACTCTGCGATTAGCTGATCTATTTCGAACTTGATAACTAATTTGTATATCTGTAGTATACTCGAGAAAAGATGGAATAGGACATAATCCGCATTCACATTAAATATTATTTTTTTATACGTAACTATGTGCACCTGATAAAGGGTTTCGTAAATCCAGGCACAAATACCTGGCTTTTGTTTCCCAGATGGCATATCGGTCTAACAGTGCATATAAAGCACCGACTATTAAGATGAATCAGATATTGCTTTTACTTCACCCGTGGTAAATAAGGAAATGTTTACTCGACTCATAAGAGACAAATATAATTCAGAGAAAGATTGGTGCAAACGTTGGCGGAGTGTGAGGATACCAGAAGAAGCCTCTGGTTATTAGAACAAAATCGTGAGCGCTTTGTTGTATGTACGTATTTTTATATAAGAAAGTTTCATATATCGGAAGCCTACTGCAAAATATTGGATTCAACAAAAACTTAGGTCAGGTGCGGGCGTATCAAAATGAGACAAGACATTCTATAGAAGAGATGCCTACAAGGAGGTTTAATAAGCAAGCAAAAAGTATGTAAACATAGAAACAGTATTGATTTTAGTGAGGCCCTGAAACCAAGGAGCAGTAGAACAGTCATTTTTTGGGCAAATTGAGGGCAAGTAAAAATATTTCCAAAAAATTTTCAAATTTCGCTCAGCGACAGCTTAAACATTGAAGGAAAAAAGTATTGGCATAAGCGGAGCTGGCACGATGGGCTGAATAACAACTTTGGTGTTGGGCCTTCTTTCAAACATATATGATTAGCAATAAACATTAGTGCTTGGAAGCTAAATTGAATAAACATCGCAAATTGCTCATAGCATGAGCAAAAAATTGTTGCGATCCGTGGTGACGACACATTTAAGAAGGCGACGCATGGATTCTCTTCTAGCTTAGCCAGAGGCCAACGTAAACTTATCGGCCGATTGGGCGGCTGGATACTTTTCTCCACAATCAACGGTACCCCGCCGTAGGGACGGCGACGAACAAAGATGACTATTTATCTCCGCAAAATAAATATCGTGCATTTTCTGGAATTCAACGAGCCAATTATGAATGCCGTTCTTCTAGACTGCACATTTGAAAAATACGAACGAACGACATATGGTTTTTTGGAAAACAGAAAATGCTTTCTTCCTAAATAGACCAGCGCGAAATTATCACAAACGTGATAACAAAAAGCTAAAAGATAAAGACAAAAAGCTGTGAATTTGACTTTCCGAGCTCGTGGCAAAGTCAAAGCATGCTGAGGAGCGGCACAGACAATGTCACGCATTTGTACATAATGAAAGATTAGTGTATAAACGTAACGTAACGTTTTTCGTTGTCGATGGATATGCGCTGTTATCCCTAAAACATACCGCATAATCTACTACATATGGTGCTGTAACATGCGTCGTATGAACACAACCAACCGATTCTGATAAAGCAGCTATTGCTTAAAGGAAACCACTTTTGCTGCATTACATTAAATTCTTGTACTACTAAAAACAATTCAGGAAATTTTTAAAGCTTTTAAGGTTAGCGATGCAATAACAATAGCCTTGCAAGTAGTCTAAAACGTAGGTTTTAACCCTTAAATATAAACTATGTGGATTGATTGCTCATTGTTTTAAAGCTTTATCAATTGAGAAATGTGAGTATGTACACTTTTTAGGTATTAGTTTTTGACAGAAGAAGAGCACTGAAATAATGAACGAATACTGGATGATAGAATTTTTCAGCCGCTTTAATTAGACCTGTTTGCACGTCCCAAATCCAAAAACGACCTTATCCGGAGCGCGGCTAGCTATTCGTATTTAGGGAAAGGAATAGAGGACTCTTTATGAACTGGACATATGTAGGCAGAGCCTTAAGCAGTACTTTTTGCAGTTTTCATTTTCTTCATTTCGAACCTTGTATTTCATTAGCAGTGCCAACAAATAAGTCAAAATAAAAAGCGTTTACGCTTTTTATTTTGAAGTGGGCGCAAGGTGCTGGTTGCTTAGCTGAGATATACAAATTGCAATTAGACCGTTGGAATCCATTAACATGTAATATTATCTAAATGTTATAAATACGATGATTGGTATGATATAATGCTCTGCGCCTGCTTGGCAATGTATTTACGGAAACCTATAATCAACATGAAATTCCAATAAATCTGTTTCGAAATGTGTTATTTCCCACAAAGTGGTCACCCTAAAATGGTCCAATGTTAGTTAATTCAACTGCAATCTAAGATTAAGTTCTCGCATGCATATGAGGTTCTGCCACAAGAACTCAAAATTTTGTTATTTATTAATAAGATATTTCAAAACTGATATGGGTCTTAGTATGCTACATAATATGATAAAATCCCTCAACTCACTCTTTCATTTCAACTGACTCAGACAGACTCAATGAGTCTATTGGGTTTTCCGAAATGTTTCAGCGGATGCCAAGTATAGGATCTGTCAAAAATAGTAAATTATACACGGCGCACTCTTTGTAGCTAGCTCTGAGCGGAAAATCCACGTGCCGGAAAAAGGGTAATAATATACACAGCAGATTATCGATGTAAATGGAAACACTAGGTTTATTTCTAGCAGTTCCGAGAACCACGAAAGTGACGCGAAAGTGACTTGTTGGTGCGTCTAGTCCATTATGGAAAGCAATTCTGGATACTTCTGAGACGTGGGGCTTGTAGCAGGGGAATAAATAGCAATAATTAAGATGGAAATGGCAGAGATCGAATTGTTAAGGAAAGCCAAGACACATTCTAGCCTGATGTAAAGAGATCAAAATATACATAGCTCTATGGGTATGCGTTTTTTCAAACATGCATACAAGCCATTATTTATTAGAATACCCACGCGAATGCAACGCATATATAATAAAAAAATTGCGATGATAGTGTAAAGTACTCAACTCTCATTTCCAAATAAGATGGCTTACCGCAATCATACAGCAGATGCGGTTGGTAATAAATGTTTCATGAAATTTCATTATTCTATTTTAAACAGAATCCTATATCACGCTGCTTGGTAAATGCGTTGCCACTGACCAGAATCAAAGTTTGATTATATGTCGTTTATTTAAATAAATGATGATATTTCTCTTGAATAAATTGTCATCATCTTCACTTGGAATTTCACCCGAATACTCACAAAACTCGCAAAAAATATTGGTACAATTTCTTCTGACAGTAGCGGGTATTTTAGAGATTATGGCCGCTTGGAAGCGTGCCATAATTTATAACTGAGTACAATACTCAGTTCATCTTGTGCAAAAATCTTTTACGTGAGGTTATCTTGCAAGATTTTCTGGTATTAAAAAAATGAAACTAAATTAGTTTGAGTTTTGCTTTATATAGCATGCCATTAAGGGGTGCCTTGCTATGCTTCATTTTTTTTCTGGAACAAAAGCATTCTGTCATCAATTGATTCACTGAATTGCATATTTATTTTGTTTTATTTATGTGAAAGCAATGTATCTACATATCGCAGTTTTCGAAAGTCTACCATCTACTTAGTTAATTCGGGCTAGTCTATCGATCCAAATATTAGAGTTGGTAAGAAAATGCCAATATATAGTCTAGGCTCATTTCTCCGTCGAGCTCGGTGGGGTGGTGCATTCGTGTGCGCCGTGCGACTGGAGGAGACACGTAGGTGCACGGGTTCGATCCCCGCCGGTGCACATTTACATTTATATGAGATCCGTCTTACGAAGTAATTCAAAAACTGCTACCGTGGACGTGAAAGGTGGGTTGACGGTCAGCTTTAAAAAATAGAGGCTCATTTCTCTAATAGATGTAGGATTGCTAAGAAGGGTAGACTTGCTTTTAGGCAAGCTCACTTAAATAATGTTCCTCTAAGATTCTTCACGCAATGCCATTTTTAAGCTTATTTCTGAAAAAGTAAATCTCCAGGAACATAAATCTATAAATGTTCTCAGTGACCCAGATTGGTACGTTCGATTTCAAGCGTATTTAAGTGGTGATGCAGCTGCGTAGAAGCCAATTTACGATACAATTTGTAGTGTTTGATGTGTTTTCTAACACACTAAAATCCACTCACATTGGCATATATTCACATGTAAGCAAGTAATGGCTTTTTCTTTCAAGCGATAATAATACAAAAAACCATGTCCAGTCATGCGAGAGTATATATATATATATATATATATATAGCTCATAAAAACCGCCAATCGATTCCACAAAATAATAATCAGAATAGTTAATACCCACTATACAGTTGTATGTAAAAAATCGACCGGGTATCATATAATTATGAAGTGAAATCCCATATTTAAGACCCTTATACTTCTCGCAGTGTGGCTCATGCAAGGAAAACCAAAGTGTTTAAGCATTTAACCGCCAGGGCGGGTCATTCACGCCAGTTTTGCGTGTTTTCTGATGAGGTTTCCTTAAAGGCGACCATTAGCACGATTAACCCTCTTATAGGTTTTCGTTATATTTATCGTATGCATATTGTGAACACAACTGTTTGCATGTCAGTGTACTCAAACCAGGTGTCTCCTTAGCTAATGGAACGAAGGTCATATGCGTTTATTTATCGCAATCGAGCATATTTCAAGGTTAAGATTGCACAGGCGCGGTCCATTCGAATAGCTTAATAAATACATTTATAAAGAATTCTTAAGTTAGGAATATCGAGACCTATTTCGGTAGAACTCCGCCATTCGGTGAATTGGTTTCGTATTAAGTAGATTCAATTAAAGACTTTATTCAGTTTCATAAGTTTTGTTGCTAAACAGCTTCTGGCAGCAACATAATGATCTAGAGAGACCTAGGAAAAATTATTTTTATCCAGTTAATGAATTCCTCGCTTTCGTACTCATCCAGGTACATAGTGTTTCTATATACATATATACATATATATATATATACGTGTGTGACTCACATGTTTAATACAATAACTGCTAACTTTGTGCACTAATTTACATTACAGGTCTGTTTAATCAAAAGTTGCTTGTTTTGTGAACAATTTCTGACAAAGGTTGATTGTCTCATGTAACTTGATAGGTGGATTGCAATCTTCTACTAATAAAATTGTACTTCTATTATAAAAAATAAAAAAAAGTGATTATTCGATGCCATAATACGGCTGATGACATTGCTTTTTTGAAATCATCTTCGGACATCACTGTTATAGTCCACCATTTTATTACCTCCAACGAATGTGGTCCACACGCTTGAAGTTGCTGAATCACAGCGGTATTAGGGTTCAAGTAGCACAACTATACATACTATGAGAATAAAAGGGAAGGCTCGGACGTGGCGTGTTAACAATTGCACTATACAGCGCGTCGACGCCCTTTGCTGTGCGCATCACGTGTCTATTAAGTAACGCCACTGGCTGATATGGACACGAGACAAGATAATCTCATTACATGCATATATACCATAGCATAACGTGGTGTGTTTTCATTTAGTCTCCTCAAGGCGTACTAATATTCTGTGAGCACCACCAACAAAAAAACCAGCCATATCGATTATTTCTAAATATTTTGTTGCTATCACTACTTTTATCACCCCGCATTAGATTCATAGAACAATCGCTAGCACGGGAGCCATTAGCGAACGGAGCAAAAAAGTGGCCTGAGTAATGATCGACCATGCATTTTCTGTACGCATACGGTGGCATAGCGCATATGACTATGCATCGCCCGCTTTGAGTCAGGGATTGAAATGTAAGGCCCAATTACATGTACTTCCGCAACAATGCAGTGCGGATTTAATAACTGCACAAATATCCTCAGATGCGGGCAGGAAGATTTGGTGAGCTAACCTACGTCACGGGATTCTCGGCTGATCACTACGCAAATATGACTGAAATATTTGTTTTGCGTGTGGTTAGAGGGTGCAGTGCCACGGCAATTTCAATTTTGATCGCGCATCTGTGTGACTATACATGTTTGCTCAAACTGCATTTCTTCGCCTTTCGAACATCAGTGATACACGGGTAGCACCTAAAAATATTTCCGTATCTTTTAGGAACCCTCCGTCCTCGATAAAAGCCAAACATCGAACTGAAAAAAGAAAATCAGAAACTATCGCGTACGTGACCCGGGTACTTAAGTAAAATACACGGATTGAGTGGAACACATTTGCGTTGGCGGACTACCACAGTTGAGCAAGAAACATAGCATGGGTGTAAAGCGGAGAAAAGAGTTGGGCAAATATAGAGTGGATAATAAAGATAACTTGGAGGTACTTAATGTCCTTTGAAACCTTTTCGCGGTCGTTTTGCCTGCAGTACTACGAAGTTGTTCGAGCGTTTATTAGAAAATTTGAAGACGATGATTTTCTCATACCTATCAGCCCGAAGGAAGCAATGTTTGAAAACACGTGCAGACTACCTTGTTGTAACAGTCTTAAATTAATTTAAACTCTCTTTTGTAAAGCAATTTTCCATTGTAAAAAATTAACACACACGGCTTAATCCGTACGATATCGATAACGTTGATATTTTATTTCGCACGTGTTTATTGTTTAATTTCGTAGAGCAGAACGTGGTATTGTCAAACTTTCAACCCATAAGAGGCGTTCAAAATGAACGTCTTCGTCTAATGGAGTCAGCTTTTGACCTTTTTGATCGGCTAACGTCTTTGACCTATCCTAATTGGAAGTTCTTAATTTTAATGTATATTAACTTTGAAAAATATAAGATGTCTTTTACATATGTTGCAGAAGAAACTTGGCTAGAATCATACAAGGAGAGAAAAGTTCAAACGAAGCAACTTTCTCAAAGTTAAAAAATCGCAAGTTTTGTATTGGTTTTTTAAAAGCATTTATTGTCACACTATATTTTAAATATCTCAAGAATCTCTCATCGATAATATACGATCAGGAATTGCTTACAATTCTAACTTCAACGGTATATAGCTTTGACAAATTATTCTCATTTTTCTTAGTTTTAGAGCGATCTTTGGTTTAACATTGAGCTTCTTTCTAACATTAAGCGCTGTCTTGAGAGGTAAAATGTGAAATACGGATATACCGGAGAAAAAACTCCCCGATAGCTTTGACTGCTTTAATGTTATAGTAGATGGAAATACAATATTTTTAGAACAGAATGTCATTAGGGTTTTGAGTAATTGTTAATTAAAGCTTCGAAGTAGACTACAATTTCGTTATGTAGCTATGTGAAAAGCTTCTCGGCAGAACATAGTAGCTTATTTTGAATAAAAAAAGTGGTGACCTCGTCAAATATTAAAGAAGCTGAAGCAAATGGATTTTAAAATTTGTTTTGTCGTCTGGAATGATTCGTGCCGTTTCGAATATTAACACCAGGTTCCAATAGTAATAATAATAGTAATAGTCAATTCAAAAAGTGCGCAAAATGATGATGCTGCTGTTGTATAATGTTATATAATATTTGCTTTTGTCTTGATTTTAGACGCATCTCTAGTTTAACATTAGATTTCGCGAATGGAGCTTGGATGATACTTGATGGCTGTACATACGTATTCATTTTATGGCGCAGTACTTTATAAGACAAAATCAACGAAATTGTCTTAATACAGACGATAACCCTTGAAAAATATTATTCACAAGTGAAATTATCCTAGCAAATCACATTTCAACCCGTTTAAGCTATCTAAGTTTTCCTGTAGACCGAGGGTGTACCACATGATCGCACGCTTACTGTCCAGCTACTGTAGCTCCTCAGCTACATCAGCTACTGTAGTTGATGTTCTGAACGTAAACGTTAATGTTAATTTGAGAGTTGTGGCATGTTACACTCATCTGTGAGGCATGTTGACTTCTCTACCGAAGTATTGCCCTTAGAAGCTGAGAAGATTGCATGTTTTGTACAAACGATGCTACATTGCGACGAGATCAAATACTTCCACATAAGTATTTTACATAATAGATGTTGCACTCCTCACGGCGGATCAGCTGGAAAAGGGTTTATCTTTGATTTCGTCGACTAATTTCATCATCGATGAAATCTAAACTGAAGAGACCGTGCAGGCTAAAAGAATTCCTACAGTGATGAAGAAATCGAGAACTGACAACTACACTGATAATTGTCAGCTTCCTTGCACTGTGTGCATATTAAGGGTATTTACTTATCTAATTCCCGAATCATTGGGTGCTAATTGGAGGTTCTGCCATAAAAACAATGCCTTCTTGATCTTTCTGCAGCGGTTGTGGGCGGGGTATGAACCGCACAAGGAGAGAACTCTGTTCAATTGGGAGGTTCTACCTTTCTCAATCTGGTGTTGCGGTATCATGTGCGAACGTTTTGCAGCCGTGGGCTGTGAAAGCAGATGCTATTCACTAGTATCTGCTTTCTTCCAACCAACTCCTGAACTATCGCTTTACATAGAAAGCGCGATTGTCCTTTAATAACTAGGCAGCATGTCTAGGCAGCAGCTACGACGCCGACTACTATCATATCAATCACTGAGCCTATCGAAAAGGTCTCATGTGAGATTCAATGAAGTGCACATATCCTTCCATAAGCACGCCATTCATTTAAAATAGTGAAGGCAATGTTGCAAGTATTCGTATTCTCTACCACCAAATAGGAAACAGGCGTGAATAGCGTCTTAGTAATGCGTGTGCTTTTTTAGTAGTGAGTTTAGCTCTCAAAAGGTAGCGCCATGTGCTTATCTTACAGTATCGTTTAAAAATATTTTCCGTCATTTCGTAGTTTCTAGCTCTAGGAAATGAAAAAGTGACTTGCAGTGATTAACTCGAAACACCCATTGGTCCCGAAAAATCTTTTCGTCCAGATTCTAACGTTTATTGATATTTATATTCCTTGAAAGAACGGTTTTATTAAGAAGGAAAAGAGGTATCCTCATTTATATGCTAAGTGTGTCTGACTAGTAGAATTATTACTAAGAACTAGTCTGATAAGATTATGGTATTATTTCAAGCGTTTACGGTACAGATCATAATTGAAACTCGTGCACATGATTAAAAAGGTACGTACGCGTCCGTATTCTGTTGAGCCTTTAGTATAGTTGTTTTGATTTTCAATGCATGGATATAATATCAGCTTAGCACACATTTGAGTAATAATATATAACCTGGTATTAAAATGCACATTTCGTTAGATATGTGTCATTAAGTCAGGGATCCACTTGACGGAGAGGGTGCACTGATACATGCGGTAGTAGTAGATCCAAAAGACAGCAGATGTGGTAACAAAACTACAAATTTGCATATTTAAGTTAGGAGCTTGCTTTTCTGGAGGTGAAGTCCGGTATCACACCATGACTAGCATTTTGCGTGGAAGACCAGGTATCGTGTTGTTATGATTGTTCTCGGACGGATAGCATGTTTGTGCGCCGGAAGGCTGCTAGCTGCATGACTAAATAAACAGCGGAAATATGCACACATCGGTTCTACAGAGCTGCAGCATCATCGTTCTGAAGTACAATGTTTTGTTTGTCTTCAATCAACACAAGTCTAATGTAAATTTGCTTTAATTCGGTTTCTTTCAATTGAAGCAGCAAAATAGCATACGGTAGTAGACAGTTAATCGGTTTAAAAGCCAATCGGTTAATCACTTAATCGGTTTAGAATCGATGCTGGAAGAGCAAAGTAGCATTCGGGTTTAAGATTCGGGCGGTGAGCTGGCGGTTAACATTTTGCTAAACGCCTTTTACACAACATTAAACCAGAATGGAAAAATGGTAAGTGGGTGAATATTTTTTCCTCTCGAGGTAATATCTTTGTTTTCCTCTATACTAGAGCTATGCCAAAGAACTACTGAGCGATAACAATCTGCCTGTGCATGCGCGCCGATGATAAGCAAACACTGGCCAGCTTTCTTTCAATTTTTCCATAGCTGCTAGAGGCAGGAGACACATACCAAGAAGCAAAAACGGTACTGGAAAAATATACGAAAAAAGTCCTTCTCCAAGTCACATTCAGAAATTCTGCAAATAAAAAATATAACGCAAAGCTTGCTATTCACTATCATATAAAGCAGCAACATGATCTTTTCTGTGATTACGAAGGGCACATTTCATAGAAACAGTGCATCACCGTGTCTCGAAACTTGTGCAGCCTCTCATTCAATGATGGAACTTACGTACTTATTGAATGAATAAGTGTTTTTATTAATCCCGTAGCCACCGATATGTAATGATTGTGACGTTTTCTGTAATCCTTAATAATACATTTCTTAGTTATAGAGCTTAGGCTGATTATTATTGTACTGATGAAGTAGACGTAACGTAGATTTGGTACATATGCAATTGTCTTAGATGTGGTGCACTCCCTGCTTCAAATGGTGAAACTATTCGTACAGTTTACGCATATTAGTATTTAATTAAACTGAGTAATTGACTAACACACATAGCTTAGTTATCCTTAGCTTAAAATCCTGCGTTTATTTTGTATTCTGTGACTGGGTTATATTTGCTTTGGTATCCATTCAGAGTTCGCGTTCATGTAACGCTTTGATGGTTGTTGTTTTTGTGACTACAGGGTAACAAAATTAAAGACTTAAAAATGACCGCTATAGTTCTGTGGGCCAATCAATAATAACCGTCCTCAGCAAAAAGGTAACCCTACATCGAATCTGGCCTTAATTTTCTCGTTTCCATACGGAAGGAGCTAGCTGATCTACCCAAGCTCTCGAATTAACTGAATTGGAAGGAAATTTAAACGAGACCAGCCCTAAATAGGTATTGAATTTCAATGGTTCTCGAACGTCTACTGCAAGCATAGGCCTCCCGCTTGGTTCAGTGAGTTTGGCTTCGCCGTGTACGCATTAAAGACGTTTGGTTTTTTTCATAACGCTTCGACTTTTAGGTATGGACTTTGGCTCAAAGAAGAGCTATATTAACGCTTACAATGGTATTTTAGACATGCCTGCGTATATGGCTATATAGGACAAATCCTTATGCGATGTCAGTGTTCCATGGAATGTCCTAAAAGCGAGGCGCTAAGGCTTCTGGCCATCAGTAAAACTCTTGAATATTTAATGAACATGCGCAGAAAGCCAATATACACGTCTGTGCAGAGCTGTATCAGAATCGTTACAGTTACAGACGGTCTATGTCTCCAAAGGCATAAATTGTTGTTGCAGAAAATTTTTCAGTCAGGAAGCATGTTAAATACCATCTAATTTTATAATTTCGGTTGAGGTTTTTTATGCTTAATCTCATTCGAAAACATACTCTTCCACATTGCAACCATCGTGCATGTACCGTAGTCGCTGTCTCGGTATACAAATATGTTTCCTTGTATAATACTTTTGTTTGTAAAATATATACGATCGATTAAGGTTTGGCGATAGTTTCAAATTAATGTGTTTCAAAAATCCAGGCTATAACCCCGAAGATGTCTAGAGACGACGGTCTTCTAACTCTACTAGGAGAATGTCAGTGGATATTTCGTTCTGATGATAAAACCATCGGAGTACTATCATTTGGTGTAACACAAAGCTAACTGAGACCTATCGTAAGTTTTCGCACTTTTTTACCGCGTGTTAGGCTTCACACAGAAATAATTTTTACTCACTTCTACTTCTGGGTTCTCATTTGCATTCAGAAACAACCTAACCTGAAAAATTATTAGAATAAGGGTTATAGTAAACGTGATTCTAAAAAACTATTATAATCCGAAATATACATTCAATTTATTAAATTACACATTCAGTAATAAACGGAGAAATAGTTATTATTCTTTCAACATACATAGTTATATACATGCTTCCAGAATTTGCAGGCCAGAATAATTTAATTAGAAAAAACGTGGGTAAATGTACTTTAGCCTCGAAGATTTAACTGTAAAGTGCCTGCAAGTTTCCCGTAGATTATGAGCTATAGTGTTCAGCCAATATAAGGCCGCACGCGACAGAAAATGGTCCATGCCTCCACAAAAAATTAGCCTTCAAATGTGTTTTATTATTAGAGTCTTTCACACCATTATATATCGTATATATAATTGCAACTATACAGCATGCCCCCAAAGGTATATTGTAACGGCCTTTCCACTCATACCGTTGATTACTTCGGAATACGAACCCGTTTATACCAATAGTGACATAGACAATGCTTTAGAATCAAGAAGACTATCCTTCAGGAACTTTCGTTGCTGCATCTATTTAATACGAAAATATGTGTGGTAAATTTTCTGTAAGTTCTTAATACTTTATACAAGGCAGTATTCTGGCAAGATTGTTTCCTCAGCATATTGCAGCTTCAAAATCAGTAAATTGACTATGTTGCGATTCTGTGACAATGTTTGTCCTATACATATTGTTCAATAATTAAATCATGTGCTACATTTGTCACGTCCATGGCAAATAATAGTATGCGGTATAAAGCACACCAATTTTTTTGCCGCTACTTCGCACATATTTTTAACCTTTTTGGCGTTTAAATATTCGTAAGTCTTATTTATCGTTAACTAGAGGTCAACTATGAAAATAAGCAAATATAGTCTCTTATATGAGCAACCTCTTGGATGCATTGCGGAGTGTATCTTAGTTAAAAATTACCAACACGTGTAGGTTCAGTGTTCCATATTCACACGTATGAAGAAGGTTTTAACCATCATTATATTTTATTATGCACCATATTATTAGAGCTATGTAACGGCGTGCGTTAAACGTGTTTATTCTGCTAATGATATTAACGTGTTGTAAGGGCTGTCGTTAGTTTGATCTGCCTCGAGACCGCGTGTGCTCGATAAACAATATCATCGTTGCACTTTGCCAGAGCTAAAAATAAATTGAGTACTGGACTAATTATGGGGCCTTCTAACTTTCCTCGAGTTAAATTCAAGTCTACAATGAGTTTCTTAAAAACTTCAGTTTTCGATAAAAAATTGATAAAAACATTCTGACTACAAATGGCTTGAGAAAATCCTTTATTTTTAACAGAGAGTTTCAGATCTAGATTGGACAATCAGTTTTTAGTTGTGTATCGCGTACTGTCATACTATGCCTGCATTGGCGTGTGATGACCAGGTACCTATTGTACTTGTTTTTCCTACTTACACGTAATACATATTAATAATAAATATAATAATAACAATGACAATAATGATTTCGACAATGTATACTTGCTGGTTCATTATAATACAGTCATTATGCGGCTTCTTATCCAGTGGATGTTTTTTAAAAGAAATGTCAATATTGATTGGAAGACCAAAACGAATACACTTCGTTGGGTAACCTTTATTTTGAAACTAATTTTTCTTTAAAAACAAAAAATGTTTTTATAGCTTGATAAAGGCTTGCTTCGTTGAGTGATCACAACGACACTTACATACATACATATATATATATATATATGTATATATATATATAT
>MNPL01002697.1:2535-20419 GCA_002081605.1 Tropilaelaps mercedesae
GTCTGAAATCTGCTAACATTTGGGGCAACTTGCGCAGGTAAATTTTGACAGTAGCTGCAGTAGATAGAAATATAAACTGTCTAGAAATATATACCAGGTTGCAATTGACATACTTGGCCTATCAATCCGCTAGATTGCGGAGCAGTCGGATTATTCAAAAGCCTTTCTCACGCAAAAAGTGTGGGTCGAGGTTTTTTGTAAACTGCGCATAAACACATTGCTGTAACGGATAGAGTGATTAACCCGCATGCCCCCTTACACATGATCGAACTCAAACGGTAGTGCACATAGTTAAACATTGTCGACTATCGTCCAACAGTATCAGGCTAAACTCCAGCGAGGAGGTACATTATTAACACTTTATTAGTACAACAACTAAGTAAGGCTAAGTTCTAATAATTTAAGAGTTTTTCCACCGACATATGTGACTTTTCTGTACATTCATTTCGAATTTTAAACATAGAATTCTGCTATGACGTCACCGTCCAGAGACCTATATCGTGATCCGAATCATGGGATAGAACCACTGTTTGCAAATGTCTAGTAATGTAGAAAATGCTAAAAAACATAAAACGGGCAGTAGTGGATCGCTATACGGTCTATTCGTTTTGGCAAACATTATTTTAAGATGTTCTTCAAAAGTTCTTCACTGTGTGATGTTGGGACTCAATCCCCATCGTAGAATATGCGCGATTCTCACTGTCTTTAGTTTAAGAAGATTACTACCGTCTTTACCTTTTTTGGCGATAACAACTCAAGTTATGTTGTTATCAGTGTTGTTGTTGTTGCCGCTTGCCCGAAATAATAAATATCGCATCGAATGAATCTGTGCGAATGGATCAGCCTCTATAATGGCAGTTTCATGTACGCACCGATATCTACGTGAACTTTCTCAAAAGGCCGAACCTTAAAGCAATCAAACGCCTTCCTATTCATTAGTACATTATCATGTCGTCGTCGTCGTTATATCCCCAACAGGGAATTGTTTCGGTTTAACTTCAATTAAACTGAGTAATCAAATAAAGTTTTCATTCCGGATGAAAATGCATTGGTCAATAAACATTTCACCATTTCCTTCTTTTCTGAATAAGAGTGACTGCTCCAGTTAGAAAGTCCAAAAGTCTTACTTGCTTATGTCACGGTGAGAAGCAATTTTACTACATTATAGCTGCAAACTGTGTGCACGTTCACGGTGACCAACTGTAACAAAGCGGATATTAGACCGTTACAACTGTGCAAAAGTGTATAAATTTGTTGGACTGAAATTGGACCCACAAGCTTAGTATTGATGGATCACTATACTTGTCGTGTTATATCCGTTTATTAATAATTGCCAAAGCGAACAGTAAGTGAAACTAAAGCAAATGATAACCGGCTAGTTTTTAGGACTGGATATTCGGGTCAATTGTTGCTGACACCAGTTGATGTAAAGTTCTGCTTACAGCCTTGCCATGTAGCTTCTAGTGTTGTGCTAAAGCACCTTTATCCTGACATTTTTGGCCTATTTTCGCGTGTTATTGGTCGTGTGCCATATTATAATTTGGTCATTGTACATAACGACTGCGCAAGTGAGCAACTGTATAATATAACCTTATTGTTCTAAAGCTTCACATATCACATATCATGACGACGCATATCAGGTTGACTTTCCTAATAGATCTATGTTGTAGCGAGCTGACGTTGCCGCGGTCGATCCAGCAAAGGTGACTGATCTTTAAGCGAATCTTTGATCATACGGAAATTGTCGACCAAAAGTCGTTTATGGGAGATATGGATGATATAAAGCCAACAGGTGAGTACAAGTGTTCCTTTGTTGCACAAAAAAAGATATTAACAATTGATGTGGAATTAAGGAGATCAGTTAAAGCCAACGGATAACAACATATCGATAAGCGTTTGTTACTGGCCAATAATAGCATTACTTAAACCCTTGATAGTCGTTAGCATTCTACACGCGCTGTCTAACTCATCTATTTCAACAGTTATATCAGCTTCAAAGACAGCCGTTTGATTAAACTACCGAACACATAATAATAATAAGAATAATTATAATAATACGATTAGCAGTAATTCATTGGCGTTCAAATTCGGCTATTTTCAGAAACAGCTGCTCGACTTTCGACACCGCCATTTTGGTTCGTACGTGTCTGGTCGGTGCGTTTATGTGTGAAACGATAAAACCTCCACATAATCACCAGTTTTTTTGCTTTGGTTGATTGCGGTTGGTTGTTTTTATCAGAGTCACGGTTGCGTTTCGGCCGGTACAGAGTGCGACCTTTAACCATAAATTAAGGCAAAGTGAAAATTACAATAGAGCAATTTTCTGCATGCCTCTGCTGCTGCACCAATTAGTAAACTCAGTGTACCTTAGCTTCAAGACCAAAGAGGACGTACGAAGCATTTTAACATGACCGTAAGTACAACGTTTAAGCCCTTGTTAGGGTGTGCTTCAACTTCTAGCTGCCTTTCGCGTTCTGTCTGTTATCTTAGGAAATTGCCTCGGTTGCAGACTTAGTTGGTTTTGTTGCAAACCACGGAACTTCTAGTGTGGTTGTTGCGTACCACCGAGTCGGTTGGTTTGTCATGACTCTGTAGAACGTTAAGTTAATAGCAAGGAGAAGAGGTGTTTTACGGCTACGGTAGAAGCGCACACAGAAGACTGTAAAACGTGTAGCTCTGTAGCTTCCCTTTTTTTCTTGCAATCTTCTAAACTTCTCATTGAGCTAGCCTCGCTGCTTGTGATATGTGCATGACAAGAACATATATATATATATATATATAAATATATATGTGCATGACAAGAACACATATATGTATATATTTATATATATATAAATATATACGAAAATTCAATTCCCCCGTTCAGTCCCATAGAAGAGCTTAAACGTAAGGCGTCCTTATTGTTGAATTTCAGTGTTTTCAAGTTCAATTTGCCCCGTGAACTTATCATTATGAAATTGACATTTATACGTTGCAGCTGATGACATAGGCTAATGCCGACTACAGATATTAAATAAGATCGCTACTTAAGATATTACTTCTAAAGATGGAGTGTAGGAACACACAAATAACAAGTTTAACCTGATCGAAGTTCACTGTTTCATTAAAAATGATGTAATAATCGTTTTTATAGAAATTAAAAAGGAACCTATATGTGAATTAAGGTTTTCACTCGTTCCAGTGTTGAGAATATGACCCTAAGATAGAGGAGATTTCGCGGGCTTTTGTGAAAAGTCTGTATTTCAATTGCCTGGAACGTTCGATCGCTTAGCAGCTCTTGCTGAAAAAGCATCTGTGAGGTTGAGGACCTTCTATCGTAGGTCATGACTATTCCCCATCCTTGAGTAGGTTTTTTATGAGCGTTTTGGCGTAACGAAGTGCAAAAACGTACAGCCTAGCTGGGCGGCACTGGTTGTATGAATCTTGACATATGCAAACATAGCAGAGTGTTGTAGTATGATGTGACTAGCGTCGTGCTGATATCAAGGCAGACATGTATAGACAGTATGGGTGAATTTGGGAGCTTACCCATCGCGTAAACTACCAATGCGGTGTTATTACTCTCCCTCTTATAAACCCCTCACATCACAAGCCTACTTTGTAAAGTGCCCAACATTCGAAGATTTTTACAACGTCGAAAACTGAAATATGTTAACACAAACGGCATTTAATTATAATAGTTTCTTTTTTGCCTTCGTCCTAAAAGCACCATTCAGAAAATAATTTGATTGTTCTTGCGCACAGAAAGATCTGACGAGCGTCGCAAAACGGACACAGTTTATATGAATCCGCTTCCGGGTTATGGCGGCCTTCCTTCGCTGTTATTGTTTGCAAGAATGATTACGATTGATCCGGTAATAGGTGAAAGACCTGCAGGCAAATCAATCAGTTCATCAAGGAGCATTCACTCAAAACCAGCAACCTGCATCTTGGACGAAAAAGGGATTTTTGTTCACCCATAGCGCTGCTATATCGTCTTACAGGTTAGCCGAGGTTTTTCTTAGTATAACAGGTCATTACTATATTTAATAACGTTTTACTTATTAACTGCTTCACGCTATTTACACGACATACGTTTATATCAAGAAAACCAGTAATATCTACGTAATAACCAGTAATATATATGTAAGGCTCGACCGACGCACTTCAGTTTCCTAAGTCTACGCGTAATATTGCTAATGTAGGTTGTTATAATGATGTTGAACTTGCATTACACGTTCTACGCTAAACGATTAATTTTTGGGCAGGACTAAGTCATCAACATAACTTTCTTTTCGATAATAAAAGTTAGTATTTACGTCACGGTAGGTTATACGGTTTGATTCAATGCGAGCCTGTTGCCTTTGGTTTAGTATGGATCCTGTCGGAGCTTCAATGAGATTCAGTGCAATGAATAAGCTATCACACATTGTGCCCTGATGGATCAGGTTTAATATATTAGAAATCTATCTCAGATAGCTCACCCTTTCCCAAGTAGTAGACGCCACACAGATTTTTTTCTTCAAAGAACATTTTTTTGCTTCTTTACAGTATTTTTTAGTCGCAATTATTAGTCATATTGTTAATGCGAGAGAATTATATGAAAAGAACTATCTCGTCTCTACTCTATCGATCCCTACTCGGATTGACTCTATCGTTCAAATCTCTGCATAACTGTCCTCTGAGATGTCCAACTTTACTGGCCTGTAAATATTGAAACTTACGCCTATCGATTATGTGTTTGTTACGAAAAAAAGCAAATTGTAACTCCAATCCACTTCAATCCATAAGTGTGTTTTCCGCAACACAAAACAACGCATTTCTGCTCTAATATTCCTCTGGGACGAATATAACCCACGCGCGGGCTACAGTCGCTTATTTTTGTTGAGATTCCAGATTCGCCTGTGGTAACGGAAGATTTCCGTATGCTAGTCATACTGCGGTTGTAGAATATATTACTGTAGGTTGAAATCTTCGGGATCTTCACAAATTCGTGCCGTGGGAATAGTGTACGAATGTAAGTGTAAGGAAATGCGCAACTAGCTGGCTGAAAATTGCTCGAAATGCCGCTTCCAGACAAAGTTCAATGTCTTTGTTGTCTGTGCGTTAGACGTATTTCTTTCATTGAAGATGATGCCGCGTTATATCTCGTTATTTCAATTTTTCTGCTAGGCTTCGGTTTTCTAGATTTTTTGGCAAGCCCGGTTCCCTCGCAAGCATTACGGTAGGTGCTGCTGTTTTCGCTACATACAAATCCTATCTAGATATACCTATAAGGGTTACCTGAACCTCCAAAGAAACCTCGTATAAAGCTTCGAAGGGATTCTGGCTCATTTGAGTGCGTGCAGACTATATATTTAAATTATCCAAATGTCAAAAATTCACGATAACCACATAGCACGGCAACGGAGCAAAATAAATTGCAACAACAACACTAACAAGATTTATCTTTCTTTCTCTTTCCCTCTATATAAATATATACATACACATATATATCTTTTCTTCTCCAGGGAAGAGACGTTATTGTAATGAGCATTTCTTTAAAACCTGGCGGATATTCGGTACTTCCATACTTCGGCTACACATATAAGGTAACGTCGTACAATAACCTTATATAAAAAAATTACTGTTTACGATTATTTACATAATGGCACAATTAAACACGTGTAGGAATTCCACAAATAAACAACTTTTTGAGTTCATTCCAGTTTGGGTTACAAGCCAAAACCACAGCTGCTGAATAATGTTCTCGGCAATTATCGGCTGAGCTGTAAACCAGTCTGTTGTTGATTGCCCTGTACAACATGGCTCGTTCAATGGGAACAGAGTTACTCTGTTTGAGTCCGCTTCGCTCGTCGTGGTTCTCCCTCGACCCCGCGTAATCGAAATGTGAGGGTTCACTGTTTCACGTCACTGTCACACAGTCGTTGTCTCTGTGAAAACAAAGGGGATGAGTACATGTGTTTGACGCCGTGAAGGAGATCGGCAAGTATTTACATGGATATCCTATCAGACGCAATGGGTGATGGAGTGATCTGATACAAACGGTTCAATTTGCCAGCTGGCGAATGCTATTCATGTCTTAAAAAATTCTAAGCAGTTGCCCGCGAAACATTGCCTTGATAGACTTACAAGTTATAATTCGGTACGAGCCGATTCAAAACAATTCAAGGACAAAGTACGGGGTCATGGTACGGTGCTAAGAGTGGTTATTTGTAGCTCACGATAGGTTCAGAGTAGATGAATCATTAACGAATAGCAGATCCGGGGTCTCAAAGAAACCTGACAATCATTTCAGATTCTTTCTTCGCCGCGCGTCAATTCAGATTCCTCTTCTGTTACGTTTTTCTTTGTTTTATCATTTGTGATCGCTGCCACGACGAATTAAAACGTCAATTACTGTACTATGCTATACTCGGATAATATATTTACCTCTGTTGTCTTTTGTCCAACGTTTTCATACACTTTCCGGTATTTGGCTATTAATTGAGGGAACCCTTTGCTCGTTTTTTTGGACCACTTTCCCGCCAACTACTCATTATCCGTTCTACTTCGATATGGCTGCGTTTTTCCCCGGGAAAAGATGTTGCAATATCATTAAGTGTTTCAGTATTTGACGTCACGTAAAACCAATAATGCTTGAGATATCCGTACGTATTAGTTTTGATCGTGATATGTGAGAATATTCAATTTTGATATGCATTGACATGCAATGTCAATGCGATGCTTCATTTTCTTCTTCAATGCTGAAGCAACTCATTGATCCTCTTTATTTGTAATACAAGAAGAGGGAGGAAGGAGGGATGACAGGGTCGTCAGCGACCGTTATGGCGATGTCCTCGTTGCTGTAGAGATCCTCAGATCCCTCCTGGGCAAGCCCAATTTTACAAATATTCTGAACCTACAAGCCGCACTTCTGTCAGTTAAGATGCCTCTTTCACCGGTCCGTTCGCGGACATGACAAACGTGCCAAGGAAGCGGCGAGGAACCTGTGAATGGCTGCTATGCTGAGGTTCAACCAACAAACTTTGCTAATAGATGAACGTTACGCAAAGCCGTGGAGCCCTGTCTGTCTGCCAGATTTTCATCATGGCCGATGTCGTTATTTTTCCCCCCCAAATATATTAATAATGAACAAGTGGCATCTCGCTACTTGTAGAATGATGCTTATCATTTTCACTTGAAAATGATTTTTTAGTCGATTGAGACATGTTTTAAGAGGAATGCATGCTATCGTTACAATCGCCTATTTTGTCTACTATACTGGACTGTGGTCGGAAGGCTTGTGAAAAGTGAGTTGTTGGGTACGGCGCCGCGTAATGCAAATAGTCAGACAGTTCCCTCAGCCTTCAAGATTGCTTACGGACATTGTGGCAAAATGAAGGCTCGCGTATTTTTGCGTGGTTGTACATTGGCGTGATATATTGACACAAGCGAGGTTACACTAAACACGTGATAACATTTTTATTTATTAAAATTCAATAAAATAAATTAAAAATTGATAGCTGTGATTCTCGAAACGATTACCATCTACATTTGCCTATTGGTGCGGTAGCAGACATTTCGTTGAGGCATGCAGCGCGCCTGTTTCTACCACTTTTTGGTTGTATTCCACGGCATGTCCCGAAGCTGTCAAAACTGCCGTAAACATCGCTAAATAGCATCAGCAAAACGGCTGCATCTAAAAGTAACAAATAGAGCAACAACTAATATTTCTTAAAATAGGGTCGATAACCACTGACATACTGCAGATGTGAAATTTATCATAGAACCGTATGGTATATAAGAGCGACCATAAAAATCCGAACATTTCAAAAGAACATTCAAAATCTAGTTTTTTGAACATTACCGAAAAAGTATCTTCTCTAGATGCTCCAGCCTTCAAGCATTATTCGTTAAATTAAACGGAAATACCCTTACGATTGACCCTTTATGGGAGCTAAACAGAGAATTCATTTTGGCACGTGTATTAACGTGCTTTAAGTCACTAATAGCTCAGCCAACATTGCAAGGCTTCGTTTCGCGTAATAGCGGATACTATCACGCAGCGTTGGGATAATTGCTGCAACATATCAAACAGCGAGGAACCAATATTTTCTCTGAAAGACATGACAAGGAGGAGAGAGAAAGCCCGTTTAATGTTATCTGGTTCCAAGTCGTTCGCTTTCTCATTTTTCCGATGCTTCAGCAACGACATGACTTCGGTCTGGCTGAATCGTTTGCGAAGTATACGAAGTATAACTTAATAATGGGTTGTTGGACAACGGAACGAATACGCCGATGGTATGACGCCTCTCCAGTTATAGATTATATTTCCATCACTTTTTTGCTATCGCCCGCCTTGCGCTCTCATCGTTTGTTTATTTCAATCTATGCCGTTTCATCTTTGCGGAGTTTTATCATAACACTGGGACCGTTCTGCGAGATCTACCTTTCCATCTGGGAAGCCCATTCTTATCGGCAGTTCACAAGACCAGATCAGCAGGCGGACGTCTTCCGATTTAATATTGCTGACGTACTATTAACTTCGGCTTTACTACTACTATTAACTTTGACCGAGCTCTTCTCTTAAGCTACTTTGCTATAGACTCTGTTCTGCATGAATTACAAAAAACGCGAGAAAATAAATCAGTAGCTCAATTGTTTTACCTTTACACTTCTCAGCTGTACCCCATGACTGGGTAACGTACGTGTGCCTACTTAAAGCATTCTTGATTGATTGCCTCAGAATCACCACGGCCTTTTTTGATGTTTATATGCAAGAGAGAGAGAGAAAGAGGTTGAAGCATGTCGGGTAGATGGTAGTGGTATTACATTAATGATATAGGGCGTAAAAACGGTAACAACAAAACATCATTTGACACAAAAACGATATCAACGAGGCAGCCTGTGTTCTCGGTTCGGTCGATTGAGAATCACGCACACAGAGCATCTACTTGGAGCGGCGAATGCGCTGGCTTTGACACTTCTTCGTTCCTACATCTCTCAATCCCATTAATGCGACACCTGTTGATGATCCGTAATTAAAAACAGCAACCCAAAAAAGAGGAAAAGCCAAATAGGTATAGCATGTACGGCAAAAGGCAAACGTCAACTGGCTATTATGATGTGCACAATGATAGGATCAGACTGGCTCCCCGGGTACAGCCCAACACTCGGATAAATACGGCACTGATTGTCATCAGCCCTGATCCGGTCTGGTGAGTGGGTTGCTGTGCAGGTGACTATCTCGTATTAACAGGATACGAATGCATCCATATGAATGTGCTAATAAGAATCCTGGTCGCTGAACGGGCGAACGTCCCGCGGCCGCGTCACGGCTGATCAGAGACGTCAAACGTTGTGCCAATTCGCTCCTGTCTCCAGTCATCATCGACAGATGCCGGAGCAGCCGGAGATGACCATGCAAATGTAATGATGAGACGAATTTATGTAGGCTAAGGGCATTAGATTAGTGCGCCAGCCATCGAGATACGGCGGAGCTATGTCGGAACAATGCAGGCCGATCCTATGCAAAACGAGGGACACAGGTACTTGATGATGACTATAGCGTCGGATCGAAGCGAAATATGCGTTATGTCCATTGATAACGACAGAAAGAACAACCCCTGGCAGGCGCGTGGAATAGGGCGGATTGTAGCTTAAAAGCTTGTTAAACTTCTCGATGGACAAATCACGATCTGTGGACAACAGGCACAGAAGCGTAACGCAAGCAAGCACAATTGCCGTTCATTACTACACATCTAAGAAGGGCACCTGACAAAAACGATGAGAGATGAGAACCAGAAGTGTTCAAGACCTAGAAGACATATCCTACTCAGAAGTAGAATTATCGTTCTAACCAAAAACTCAGCAAGGTTAACCGACTTTCATGCATTTGCGTCGCAAAAGCGACGTTTGAAATTATTGTGTGGTGCCTTGCGCCTAGCTCGGGGAACACACGCGCAATAGACGTTTACCCTGATTGGCATTGACAGAGAGTCACTGCAAATCAGACAAACAAGCCTGGTAAAGCAACGAGCTTCGATATATAATTGAGTTACGTCGTAGACATTCATTGAGGATATCGATTATCTTGCCACACTCCGCTGCAGTGCCTTTGCAACGGCAATACAACATGCTCGAACGTCCTAAGCTCTTACCAATGGCCCATTACTAGCCGCTGATAATAGTTAGTCCCCCCGCCTCGCCTCTATTTTCATAATAAAAACGCACACGGCGATTGATGGTCGGAGAATGTTGGCATATAGTAGTTGTTGGCCAGGGCCCAACTCCGAAGAGTTGACCTTCGAACAACAAAGCAGTCTATGAGAGACCAGTTACAATCGAATCGCTTCTGTTGTTTCGTCTACAACTCACGTACGCCACAACGGATTCGTGGATAGATTACGTGAAAAAAGAACATGTGGGATGTTGGTGGGGGAGAATAACAGAAAAAGGGAATTATTCAAATGGCATAAACGTAACTCAATCCTTACGTGGATGTGCCTCACGAGCTTGGGAGGAAACAATCCAGCCTCTTTAATGTGTATGGTAAGATATAGCCACGGAAGAAAGACGTCGCACATAAGTCTTGAATGTCGTAGTTTATTAAAGGTGTTTAAAGTAAGAAGCGGATCTCATAACGTAAACCATTTGTTTTTGTTATTGCCACTGCTCTTTCTGCCGCTGCCGATGTTGCTAATGTCGTTAATGTTGCTATTAACGATAGTCCTATACCTAACCACGCATAACCAATGTGAGTAAATTTGCCGACGTCAGCAGAAAACAGAACAATAAATTAAAGCGAATAAGCTTACCTGTCGATTCGCAGACCTGTATAAACCTGCCACTTCCCAGAGAAAACCTGTTAGATTGGTTAAAAGGCCAACGCATCCTGCTAATTGGGCGTGGAAAAAGTAAGATGGTCTGTGGTGAAATCGTTTTAAAAACTTCCGAGTTCAAGTAAAATTAGCTAACACACCTTATTCCTTGACGATTTAATAGAGGTTCATTGCATACTTGTGGCAAAGGTAAATATAATCAAAGCAAATGCTCTATGTACCTTTCCGTGTGGTACAGTCTTTCCTGTTTCTAACTTGCAGTAAATTGTGATGGGACTATATTGAATATCGGTTAAAAGAGAAGCTTTATTATAAATGTGCACAGTCGGACCGTAAATGTCACAATAAAGCTTCGAAATGCATAAACTATGCGCAAAAACACCCTAAAAACATTTATTCATGTCGCATTTACACATTTTAGGCTAAAGGCGCTCGCTAACGTATTTCCCAGTTGGGCTGTTTCAATCACCGCAAACATATCCATGGTGACCTCGACACCTTCAGGACAAGTGAAACTTCACCAAATACTCTTTTGCACAAGTATGAGAGAGAACGTATGTACAGTTTGGTCCGATAATACGAAAATGAGCCTAACGGCAAGGTATTATGCTGCTTATAAGAACCTCACCTAAACCTACAACCTTTTGAAACGGTCATGATATTTATATTTATGTTGAGAACTTGGGCAGAAAGCAATGGTGAAGACCTAAGCGGTAATGTTAGTTCCCTGGGATTCGAATTTGGCACCTCCGCACTAAAGGACTTTCTCATTTCGACAGTCATAGCAAAGACTGAACTCTGAGATACTTGTGTGAATACTACGCCTTCGCAACATTATTCTTCCAAGCTATCGAGAAGCGAAAACCCTTCAGCTGTTACTTCGGGAACCCTAAACATGCACGTGAAGCATACTTCAGAATGACGCGAGTCATGGTCAAGTCAACAAGGTAGACCATAAATATCTACTGATGTGCTCCTGTCTTGGTTATTATAAGTAACAAAGAAAGAGTGAAAGAAGTTTGGCTTGCTAGAGGCCACAAAATTCCCTGCAAGTGTCCTTTACTTGATGGTACGTACTGAAGCAAATATACAAAATAGGTTTTGATATTTAATTCCATATGGTATTCGTACATGCTGGAATACGCCCTTTTTTGTTTTAAACCGAGCGTCTTTACATGGTAAGCTTTGCTGTAGCCATTGCGAATTCAACATTGGCCAACTGCTGAGATGGCCTTATTGTTCGGCAGTTGAATGGCCAATTGTCCGGAACTGTGGTCATGACGTACCTTACAGGAAAGTCTGTCGACACTAACTAGTAATGGCCGAATTCGATTAGCCCCTTATCCAACGTTGGCTTGCACTAGGCCACTCATGCGAAGGAAGCAATAGTCACAGTGAGTGACACAACCTCGGCGGCTTTACAAGATGGCGACATTATCGCATAGTCATCGATGCGCCGCTCTTGGCCGGCGATCGGAACTCGCCGGCCAAGAGCGGCGCTCGATTTGAAAGCATCGGGGTGACGTTTTCCTTTGATCGTATTTTGCTGTCCCTAGTGAATGCATTCACGATGTATGAAACACCTCACCAGCAGTGTCAGCGGTGGATAATCGGATACCTTGTCCTACACAAATGTGGGCGATTTATACGCGCATGAGGAGTCTCGTGTTACCTAGAGGTGCGCGTTTCTGCGGCGACACCCTACTGTAAAACTATTCACCTGGATTAGTTGCAAGGATGTTTCCAGGGCAAATAAAACCAGGCATAACGAAATCAACTACCTACTAATGTGGCAGCCTTTGACGGGTCGGAGTATCGGTGAGCCTCAGGGCCCGCAATTTGTGTCGTAGCGACATACTTCAGGCAGATTTATGCATCCCCTGCAGCCACAGCTAATGCCTTCTATGGGGTTGCAAAGCAGTGATATTCCTTTGCGCTGGGGTACAAAGGCATAAACACGAATAGTGGGTCTTATTGTGGCTAAGGCAAAACGTGAAGAGAGGATATTACGTTTGCCTCTCCAACCACTCTATCTTTCTAGCCTTCGCCATTGAAAGATTATGCCTTTGGTCTAAAAAGACGGCTACACGCATCGTAAACCCAGCGGAGAAAATTCACTTTTGGTGTGCTATGGGTTAACAACCAAAGAGGCCTTCTCTCCGGGATTTTTATCTGATCATAGATGAACTGCCCTGTTTGTCAATTAGTCGCCTGTTGAGCATAATATGCTGTAGTACTTGCAAAATAACGCTAATTTGCAACATTTTACTCAATACATCAAATTATGATCAATACACAGGTTAGAGTAGATATTATTTAGGTCAATTACCCCACTACTGTAATAAAAGTGGAATGCTCATAAGTGAGCAACATTGGCCGTCCCCGAAATTTATTAAAGCGCTAGTCGAGAGTGTTCTTATCCTCTAGTCAATCGTAGTTCAGTAAAAGTGGAAGTTCTTTTGCTTGTCTATGAGGTCGTTGGTGTTGCTGCCATTGCTGTTGGTGATGTTGCCTCTCTCCACCTGCCGCTGCCGCCCCGTTCCTTGTCGTTAGATCGGTGAACTGATTGAACCAAGTCTGCCCGGTCACATTCAAGTGCGATTATGATTTCTCTGTTTAGCAGCCACTGGCAAACCGTGAGTCAAAGGCCACCCCACTTGCGGACGCTGCTGGCAGACGTGTAAGGCCATCGACGAGTGAAGGAAGACGCGCAATCCGCAAGCGATTAAGAGCGAAGCAGAGGAGATATCACATCAAATACATTATTGACGTGACGCCGTTTACAGATAAGCGAGATGATCAGTTCGACGTGCGGTGAGCGGAAGCTGTGAAGCAACTCAAGAGAGGACAAGAAAGAGAACAGACCAAAGGGATTGTGGTAAGGGTATATGGGGAACCGGTAAAGGGCTTACAAAGGGAGTAAATATGTTGGGAAGAGTGATGTCGGTGGCAGAACTCTCAATATGTTAGACCGGCTCCTGTAGAGGCATACTGCAGTTCGGATTACGCTACGGATTGAATCAGTTGACGTCAAGAGCCAACCGGAGTAAGCGCGAAAGGCTCCTGCAGCTCCATTCATATCAACGATCATAAAATTTGGCTACTAGAAATAGCTATGGCGAATGAACGTAAGGTGGAGGTCACGTCAAGTACCCCCGACTCAATGTGAACGTGGTGGAACGATTTATTTTGGAAGACTTATCTACATATTTGGCTCCGCGTCAGTGATGCTCAAATGTTGACAAGCCGTTGTTTTAGATTGGACGTCTTGACGAATAACCTTACGTCATTTACGTACCACACTTTGTGGGAAAATGCCACATGATTAGTTCTAAAAACCACGCAGCTTGAAATGTCTGTACGCATTTATATCGATTTAATATTCGAAAATTGTCTTTGCTTGATTGTGTTGACCATTCTAAAGTTCAGATGTATATAAAAAAGGTTCAAAAATTCCTTTTCTCTCTTGAAACGTTTATGAAATTACTACTGGGCAAAATTCTTTGAATATTTTTTTGTAAGCAAAAGCTAAAGTAGTTGACTTTTTTGGAATATAAATGGTGGCGATTATTTTCAATGTTTATGATTTTAAGTCAAATTTTAAAATAGCATAGAAGCAATTGCGTGCGAGATATTTCGCTCTATTGTCTTCAACTATTGTTTAAATAGCTCTTACACACAAATAAGAATGCATGTTAGGAGTGTGATTAAAGTTTATGCATTGATTCACCTTTTGAGCAACAGAAAACATATATTTAATTCTCAATTTTTTTACTGATTTTGACTTAACAACTGGTTTAAACATTTTTGTTTTCGAAAGCCAATTTCATCCCAACGGAGACGTAAGCAAACAAAACTGTCGCTTGAAAAACATACGTAGTGGATATTTTTAACATACGTGGATATTTTTCTTAGCTCAAATAACATAATGCCGACGACTGAATTGCATAGATTTCCAATAAAAAATCTCGACCATAAATGACTTTATGCTATATATATATATATATATATTTGTTAGATATACGTGTCTTTGCATCTTAAAGTGGAATAATATCATGCAGACTGTGCACGGTCATAAAGGAATTACTACGGACGTACACGCTGCAAGTGGGGACACGTGGCCGTCCGCGTCACTTCGATTTGTATTAAAATGAATACCAACTTCAAGCACCATTTTACGTCCGTTTCTTTGTAAGGCAAAACCAATCTCGTACCATTCGCCTCAATTTAGTGTGATTCGTCCACGAGTGGAAAGCAGAGTCGGCCATTGACTCTTTCTCCTGTTTTAATTATTTGTTTCGCTTGCTCGGCTTTCGGTCGGGGGTAGCTCAGAAGCAGACATATCTTGCATAAACCAGGGCGCCAACGAACACCAATTTCAGAGGAAGAAACTTCGTAAACAACAACAGCAGTGGCCGTACCTCGCTGGCGGTCGCAGCGGAACCGGTAAAGACATTTTCCTGCTTTCCTGGAATCTAGGTCTCAACATGTTTACGCTTCGAGTCCAACGTCTTTACTGTAGTGGACTCGGTAACGGAAGGAATTGTAGGAAAGAATAAGGTTGGGATACAGAGCGGAGTTGGTGGTGGCGGATGCACGGAACAGCGACGTCGCTTGTGGCGTAGACCGACAATCGACTTTTTTGTGAAAATGTGAAAGCAGGCTCTTCTAAAGGCGTTGTCGGGTACCACTTGAGCATCGGCCAATCGGCAGGAGGGTTCATGGGGTCGGATGGGGAGAGAGGACAGGACCAGGAAATGACGAGGAGGCCGAAGAAAGAGCTTTACGCCAAAGGAAAAGTGAGAGATATTTCCAACTTATTCGCTTGTTCATTCATTGTGAGTTCCCTTTCTAGTGCCCAATTCGGTCTTTGGAGCTCCGTCCTAACCCCTGGTACGTCTCCCACTGTTCCGCTGTTTTTTCCTTTATCTCTGCTAACTTCTACTTTTCCGTGGTCTCTCAACCACTATCGAGGTTCATGAGTTTTCTGTAATTTGGCCATTCGCGTCGACATTTCTGTCGCTGTTGACCCGTGGGAGGTAGCTCTGTGTTTTTCCGCTGGATTCACGTTTCTGCGTGTTTGTAACTAGCATCCCTTGTAACTTATGTAACCCTACAGCTGACGAAATGGGGTTAATGTTGTTTCTGTTACACAGCTGTTCTTACTCCCGCAGCTTCTCAGAGTACGAATGTCGAATTTACGGGGTCGGGATGTTGGCAGTGGTGAACCGCGGAACAGGTTAAAGATAAGGTCGAATAGGGCGAAATCGTTTTCTTCGGAGAACGACGCTGTTGTAGCAAAGCTGCATGAAAAGTTTACCAATTGCTTTACTGACATCGTCAGCTCAGCGACTCGTGGGGGACAGTTGCATGGCCGCGCTTCCAGTACAGACAAATATTTGTTGGTTTTCGTGCACTGATTGATCACGTTTAAGCCGTGCCTATATAGCGGGGAGGTCAGCATTTTTCATACGCATGATTAACTGTGTTTCCTAATGCATCACCCAGTCTCAACCTTGATTCACATTTCTATAGCGACGACAGTAATGAGTACTTCAACAAACTGACCTTTTTGAGCTTCGGTTTGGCATGTCTTGAAGTTGGACTAACGAATCTAGTAGTCCCAGAAGAGGCGTTGAAAAAGATGGAGATGAGATCAAGGGCTGACACAAGGGCGGCGCTAGTTTACCCGTCGTTGCCTATAAACAAGACGTAAAGTTGAGAAAAAAGATCGTCCCGAAATTAAGTCGATAGAGAACAGAGACCTCAACGGCGGTCGTTGTCGAGCAACGCAGGAGACACAGTGGACTCCTTCAAGTTTCAGAAATATCCTTACCCCTCGTGAGGATCTCAGAAAAAAAAGAGCAAAGCCAAAATGCGCATTTATACTTCTCTCTCTCTCGCTTCTGTACCGGTGTGCTTGCGTGGATATTACTCAATTGATAGAGAGCAACAAAAGTGGGAGATTTCCTGCGCCTGGCGGCAGCACCTAATGCATGATTGAACAAGAGTAGAGAAAACGAAAACCTGGGGCAAGGCTGAAACAAACGACCAAGCGGTAAACCATATGGCTACTGATTGTGCCCCCCTGCGCAACAGCAAAGATCCTCGTTTGTACGTATCACAAAGACGTGCGTCCCTCGACTGAAACGATACCGAGGGAAGCAGCAAATGTAATCAGAACCAAAGAAGTACAAATGAGTCACGATAGCGAAATTCAATGGGCGGAAATATAATGAAGCGAATGCGTTGTGAGGTGAGCGTGGCGGTACGCTGGCCGCAACGCTTTAAGTTGGAAATACTTAGCGTCCTTTCATCCCAATACGCTTTCGCGTTTCGACTTTGGCAGCGGGAACAGCCAAATAACCCGCATATATTCGATGATGATAATATAAGTTTTTAATTGCAATATTAATAATTTTAATTAGAAATTAGAATACTAATAATGACAAGGATAGCAATAAGTATAATAATAGCAACAAAGATCATCATATCTACTTGAAAATATTTTAGTGTGACGAATACACTGTAAATATGTGTGTCTTCATTCTCTTCACGAACATCTAAGCTTAACTGGACACGTGTATTATCTAAATAAAAAGGCAACAGAAAGTTATTAGCTTCTATAATGTTAAAGCAGGCCTTAACTTGTGCCATATGCCTATCCGAACCATGGCCTCAGTACGTAAACATATACCGCAGCGTCTAAGAAGTGGCAACAATTAAGGGATTAAGAGAGCTCAATGACATTCTGAAGGATGAGAGAAAAATTCCGATTCCGCACATATTTTACGCTTCCTGTTTTCGTGAAGTGGCCGTTCTGTATTATTGTCTTGGTATAATGTAAAGAAAAACTGATCTAACAACTAGGCTTAATGCAAGTAAGTCGTAAATGAAGAACAAAGAGACAAAAATGTGCATATCCCTCGTGGTAATATCTCTGTCTCAACACTTCTCATTCTACCAATGAATCCATTACCCCAGAAGACAAATCACAATCCCCGACCTGACTGGTTACTTTCTAGTCGACCCCTTTGTATCCATGGAAAAATGATATATATATATATATATATATATATATA
>MNPL01002698.1:0-17691 GCA_002081605.1 Tropilaelaps mercedesae
TATATATATATATATATATATATATATATATGTATATATGTATATGCGAGGATGTTTGGTACAAATGTACACGTCATTTCCGTCACGAATCAAAAACAAATGTTAAAGTAAAGCGTGTTTGCACCCAAAACTAAATATCAATTCCGTCAAATTCGAAAATTCTTTGTAAAAGTGTCCCACATTACCTACATAGAATCTGACTTTGAGGTAAGTGAGTTGGCCAACGTCAACCTCAATGGAAAATATGCTTTTAACGTCGTGGGCAGCAACACCTAATTCAGCAAAAAAATAGACGGGCTTTCGTACAAAATGAGGGTGTACTACATTTTCTTTGACATATCCTCTAAGCTGGTTTTTATCCCAGCAATTCTAAATTTTGCTGTTTTATGACCTAATTTTATTAACTCGAGATCCCTGCTCGCTTCGATTAGTTGACATTCATATGGACCGTACTAGTGCGACCGTACTACCTGCGTAATTTTCCAAAGTCCGATTTTTATTTATGCAATACATTTCGAAAAGGGTCTTCCAACATGCGAGTACGACCAATGACTATCTAGATTAGCTGCTTGGTGGATAATAAGAGGATATGGACACTACCGTTTCAAATTAAAAGAAAAGACTATCTCAACTTTACTTACATTTGGGTCGACTGAACGATTCATGAAACAAGTCGTGTCAGCCGACACCACCCGCTGCCGTGTCGGTAGAACGACGCATACCAGTATCAAAACCGCAAACCTATTCCCAGTTGATGTATCGCCGTTCTAACGGCACGGGAGAGTGGCGTCAAACATTGCTGTTACCTGAATAAACACGCCAAGGATTCTTGGCGTCGTGAAATGCAAATAGATGAAATAAAAGTGCAAATCGATTAATCTTCCGCATCCAGAATATATATGTGTATATTATCTCTGCAGTACAGAACGCCAATATGGCCATCTGTCTCATCCACTGAGTGCAGAGCTGCAACATCAACTCCACTGCAGTCGTTACAATCATCAGTCCCAGAACGGCAGAGATAAACGACCTTGTCAACAATAGCTGTGATTTGGTGGGCGATCGTCGTTTGTCTAACGCTGTATGACGTGCAATGTGACCGACTAGCAAATATTGCAATTGAGTTTTCTGTTCAGAATGTTGCTATACATAGAGTGTTAATGATATTGAATGTGCTTCACTATAAGCTTCGCTATGTGCTTTACTCACATTACAAACTTACTTCACAAAGTAAATATTATAATGCCCATTGATATGATGAATATTATGTGAAATGTACGAATAGAGCGTACAACGAGTACGTATATTGAGCGAGTGAAATAACGTGACGTTGGATCAACTGCGTTAATCGACATATGGGTTTGCTCTGAATACGCCTATTGTATCTATGTCGCATTAAACAGGAGTATCACCACTGCTAAGGAATCAGGCCCCTATTAGCGAAACTTGATGAAGATATGTGAGCGAGATGCATCAGAAGAAGTCGTCAGTGGACAAGTTTTCAAGACAAGCATTGCTTTAAGTTTTTAGGTATGTACTGCTGTATGTAGCTGTATAAAGGAATAAACAAATCTCGATTTCGGCCAATACGTAATTAAATTTCTAATTCGCATAAAGAGAAAACTGCTCAGATTTACTTCCGTACTGTGTTAATTGCAATTTAGTTGACCAGTTGATGATAGTAAAGAATGAGGTTGATCAATAAATCCTCAAGGAAGAAGAATTTCAGATTATTTCTTGACTACAAAATAAATCTAATTATGCAAGGGTATGTGAGCGTGTTTTTTTTATTACACTTAATTATCATTTCTTTCGCAATTTTCACATACATTCTTCAGGTTTATCGTCCACTATATAAATTTATCCTTGTTTTCTGAGTATAGACATAGTAATAAGTGAATAAAGTCAAAATATTAATGATCGAAACCTTATTATCGGTAACATTCGGGGGGCAATGACATCAAAGCAGCGCAGGAGCGCCAGATGAGGTGTATGTGAATCTCTTCTCTTGCCGCCGTTGCTTCTATGCACTAGCATTCTACTGCCGGTGCTTTCTGCGTATTTGCCAAAAAGCAACGGTCGCCTTGGGGCACAGCTCTTGGCATGTGCGTTAGCTATTCAACGCTCGGATTGCCTGGTCTTTGGCAATGCATTTTTTCCCAAAATTGAACCTTGAGTGCCTATAAAAGGCCCTAACGATGATTTGTGAGGCTCGTTTACCTTTTCACCTCCGATTAGAGTTCTGTGAGCGATGCATTCGCAACAAGGCTGCAGAGAGTCCCCAACTGGTACGATATCTGATGGCTAACAAACATTCCTATCCGATCCAGGTCCTATCCGATAGAAAGTTAGTACAACGTTTGTTCATATAAGACTTAGGTGAATGATTCAATGCAAACGACATGATGGATGTTTATGTTGAATAAAACCTATCATTGGTGGGATCACCTACGCTATTACGCAAATTTGCTAAGAGGTGTCAAACACGCTCTTTTTTTAGTTCGTTATACGGCGAAACATAAGAAAAAAAGTGCATACTCACTCACACGTAGATAAATATGCATACACAGAAGTTGGTTACAAAACAGCAAGGCAACTAAATGCAGAGATCATTCTTCGGTAGTCCTAATAAAAAACTGTTATTTACCTCCTCTTCTGCGATTCACTTGGAGCTCACCTGGGAGTCGTCCCCCGAGAGTTCGCGATCCACAATCGCCATTAGTGCCGCGAAGGCGTCTCACCAGCGACAGAAACAACCACAACGGACCGGCGACACCCCTCCCTTTGCACCGTCTACAGTCTGCACTAACAGTGCTTCACAAGACAACACAACCAAATCTTCTAACTTGTCCCGACATGCATACAACGCCACTGAGGCTCACTCGAACTCGCACTACCGTTCTACTCGTCTTCTCCTGGCAGCCCTGCTCTTACCGCTTTCGCTCTCGCACAGTCAGCGGCATAGGGGAACTGCTGCCGTTGGCCCGCTACTCTGTCTCCTCCAGCTTGATACACTCTCAAGACAGCGAACGCCGGGGCGACACCGGGAGGAGCGCGTCGTATCTAGAGGTGTATGGGGGGAGTGGGGCGAACGAGCGGGCGAAGGACGGAGCCACTCATTGCAGGCTCGAATATCGGTAATGAGAGAGAGGGTACTCCAACCACCGACCATCGACATCAGCACAATCATAATCGTCGTCGAAAATATCAACAACGCCACTGGGAGGAACCGCACGCTTTTCCGAGTATTAAATCGGGATGCACGTCACAGCATTCCGTGTTTTAATGGTTTGGAACGTGCAGCAGTGTAGCACGCGGTTTTAGGAAAGGGTGGTAGCAGCAGCAGGGACCACAATAGCATGCCTGCAATACTACACGGAGAAATAGAATTCGGATTCGACCACGCGGCTTCACGCTTTGGTTTAGCCCAGACCAAAGCATAACAAATACTTCACTGGCTCTTCAAGTTATATCAGTTGCTTAGGCCACCCACCGCCTCTTGTTCTGTCGTGTTTGCTGCGATTAATGGTTGGTTAAGTTAGTCATTGCGAGTGTGCAGTATGTGTGTAAGGTGTGTGTTTATGTGGGTGTATATTTGTATAGCGATATCTACGTCTTGTGCGTTCTAGTAAATTCAAAAAGGAATTGACCGGCGCGCGCGGTCATGCTCCCAAAGGTGAATCATCCGTTAAAAGGCTGGATGGCTGGAAGGCATAAATGGCTGGCTCTACTGTAACTTTTATGTTAGATTGTACGTATGCAACTATTAGATCCTAATATATACTGATATACACAATTTTTTTCTCACAACTATTTTTAAACTGATTCATATGTGTCCTTTATGTAATTAACCGAGCAAATGGTGTTAGTAGAGAAATATATTTTTTAAAAAATAAATTACCAGAGTTTAAAAATGTAACAATTTGTGTAAAAACATTATTCGGGTATTCAAGGCCTTTATTTTTTCATAAACAGATTAAGCCAGAGTCAAACAGCTTTTCAGTAAAAGTTACACCGGCGAAGATTATTTGCACCATCGCGAATTACGACGTCCTCAATTAACAGGTCACTTTGTATATTTGCTTTTCATCCCACCGAGGTGTTGCATTCATTGCTTTCAACGGATCAACGTTGTGCACTTTGTAATGCGAAAGCATAAAGATAGACACAAGCTATTTCGGTTAGAGGAGTACGGAGGCGCTAGGCGAAACGGACCAATGCGTGGTTATTGCTTTCGTATTATGGCTTTTCTCACTAATAATTGAAGCATGTATTCATCAATATGTCCATATATCTAAGCCTTACGTAACTGCGTTTCTTGCTAGTCATCGACACTGCGGCATTGCGGCTCGACAGCTCTGATCTTCCAAGCAGTTTTGATGAACGCGGTTCAGGAAGTGTGTTGTTAAAGTGAGCAAAGTTTTGCGCAACATGTTTATTCATACAGTCAGATAGGGCTAAAATGTCCTAGTGAAGTGCTGCCTACAGCAAACTCTATTTTGTCAAATGAGTCTATTTGCAGAACTACAGCCGCTGGTATAGATAAGTATATACTTTCAGTTTACTTTGATTTACTTCACCCTCTTGTTACTGTTGTTTTTGTGTTAAAAATTGCCAATTTAATATTAGGGTCTTATCGCTTTCGATTTGGCTATCATTTGGTACTTTAGTTCCAAGATGTAATTGGCGAGGCTCACTCGTGGCCTATAATAAATTGTAATCGGTCCGAAACCGAAAAAAAGTTGAGCAACCGATATATTTACACCTATTTTTTAATGACAACGTTATTGTCCAGCCCGCTGGCAGTATATTGGCTACCAAACATTTTCACATTTTTGTTTGGAGGTGATATGATGAAATAAGTAGTTTTTGAACATGTTAATCGCTTCCAAACGTAATGAGAACTAATCCACGTTTTAGTCTGTGATCTTTTCGGCCGCTCTAACAAATCCACAATTTCGTACGAACACTGTGCTTATCATACCATCTGGTTAGAACGAAACTAATAATTTACTGGATGGCGGTAGAAAAATATTAGCTGTACTTTTACGTCATCAAGGACATTCATTTGTTATTTTGTAGCACTAGCGGAAAGTATGATCGAATATGTATAATTATTAACGCACATCGCCTTTTTCGCTTGCATGGTCGCGGGTTTACAGTTAGAGATGTGTACGTGTTTTTTCAATGCGAAAATTGGCCTTTAAGTGAGGTAACACGGGATGCTCTAAAAGTGAGAATATAATATTACAAAAACGGACGAGAGAACTTAGGCCTAAGAGTTAACCCCTTACATTTTTTTTACCAGCATTTCCAGGATGGAAAAAATTGAGCGGCGTAGCGCTTCCGGATGTACCGAGGCCTTTCGAATAGCCATTATAGATTTTTTGGCAGGAACACTGGGTGGTGTAGCCACTGTGCTCATCGGACAGCCGTTGGATACGGTTAAGGTAGATATTCTGTATCAAAATGTATACAATTTTCTGACTCCTTTTTGAGTCAATTTAGAAAATTAACCTTAGAAAATATTCGAGCGATTCTTTTATGCTATTTGCAAAAATCGTTTTTGTTAAAAACATTCCAACTTGACCAGACCATTCAATTTCCAACCGTTTACAACCGAACTTTCTCAAAAGAGGCCTAGAAGGCTTTACTTTATCTCTAGAACAATTCCGAGCTCTGACGTTTATTCTAGCTCTCTGAACATAAAAAAGCTCAAGCTACGAAATAAATTCGCTTGTGTGTGGGACTAAATTTTGCTTCAAATTTTCAAGCGGAATTTCCAACTCATATCCGCTCATAGTTTGATTCGGCGTTATAGGATAAGCTTACTCAACCACTGCTGAACGGAGCCGGAGCCGATTCTGCATAATTTTTGCCGTACTTTTTAAATCCATAAAAATCGAAGATTGCGTACATGCTTTCTGGATATCAGATTGAAAGGAAATTTTTATTTGAAACTGTTATAACATATTCAGCTGTGTCTAGTTCTAAATATTCCTGCAAACGTTTTCCAACTAGACCGAGTGTGTTGCTTGAGCCAGAAATTGTTTCGTAGCGTTTTAAGCTCATATTTACTTGTTTTCGACAGGTTTCGAGGTTTTTGACAAGTTTTACCAAATGGGACGGACCTTATTACTAACTCATCACATTACCATATTACCCCAATAAAACCGTATTTTTGCATGCATATCTTACCGCAATGAAAATTGATTAGAAAATTTTTTTGGACGCACTCTAGTGAATCAAAAACTAAGTGTTAACATGTAAACTAGTTGCATTTCCAAAAGAAAGTAAAATCAATGTTAAAAACTGTCACCGAATCAGTTAGCATACTGTACTCTTTTTTTACTTTACTATTTTAGGTGAAAATGCAGACCTTCCCAAAATTATATTCCAGTACTCGAACCTGTTTGCAGGAAACTTTTCGACACGATGGCATTATAAGGTATGAAGTTATTTTTTCGTACTAATGCGTTCGATTCTGCTTATTTTGTACCGCGCTAACCCTAAGTACCTTAGATTACATGAACTCAGAGATCTCACCCATTATATAACTTAGATGCATTTTCGCTGCTCATCTGTCATCATGCTTCATCATTACGGGTTTGTGTTGCATTCAAAGCTACGAACTCATAACGATTCCGCGATTTTCTGGCTCCTTTAAGACTTTGTTGACCCGGAAATAACGTAATATATTTTTATCGACGAGGGTATGGTTTTTACGTAACAAACTAAATACGCCTTTATGTTCTTAATTTATGTAGGGGTCTATATGCGGGAACTAGTCCCGCACTCGTGGCCAACATATCCGAGAATGCCATGCTGTTCGGTGCATACGGAGTCTGCCAAACAGTAGTAAAAACAATGGTCGGAAAAAGGTAAAACGTACTATGAAACAGAAGTAAGAAAATCATAATGCATTAACAGATTGATATTAAAGTACTCATTTGTGTTATAAAGTATCGGAAACTGTACCGATATGTAATTTCAACTCAGGTCTTTTTAGTTGATTGTAACGTAGTACTCAAGGTCGCGCGCACGAAATTAAATGTTAATATTTGTTGCCTCAGTGCGCATCATATGCTATTTCCTAAAATCTAAATTGGTCGCATTACAGGGTTGCGGAGGATCTTTCCACAGCAGAAAATGCTATTTCAGGGGGCCTGGCGGCTATTTTCTCTTCCTTAACACTTTGTCCAACAGAGCTTGTCAAGTGCAAACTACAAGCACTACGAGAAACGAGTGGAAAGAAGCCAACTGTGTAAGTGACATCAATTGGTATATTAATAATTACTAATAATAATATTATTAATGGTAATAATAATAAAGTTCACCAAATAACTACTTTCTCTTGTTTTCCTCTCTGAAACGTAGACTGATATACATTCGCATGATGTGATATAACTGATTGCGGTACGACTATCTGAGCTGCCACATTCTTCCATTAATGCAGCTTTAACCTTGTATAGAATTTGTGTGTTAAGATTCATCATATATTTCATCGTAAATACGTATCTTTTGTATTCTTGTTCACCGTTGTACTTTACGTGTTGTTGTTTTAGAACTATGACGGCCATGTACCGCTCTATCTACCGAAAAGACGGCTTTAGAGGTTTTTATCGTGGTATAGGGGCAACGGTGGCGCGAGAGGTTCCAGGGTATTTCGCATTTTTTGGAGGTTATGAGGGTTGCCGACAATGCTTTGCGACTTATTACAAGTGTCACAAGGCGGATATCGGCATTCTTGGTAAGTAAATCAGCGATATGCGCTGACTTGTTTTCTGAAACTCGTTAATCTTTGATAGTAAAAGCCGTTTGCATAACAATGTTAATTTAGTCACACGCAATTGCGGGTACTGATGTGGTGTTCGCTGAACTGGGTGTCAGCTCGCCTAAATATCTGGTATCAGTGCCATGGCTCTTCCGTGTTTCAATCAAATCCCCGATTAATGAGTCAGAACTAGGGAGAGAATTCAAAAATTTGGTGACCCCTTTGACGCGTTCGCAACAACAATCATATCACTCGCAACAGTGTCAAAGGCGCAAGTTCCGCCTTCGTGAATCGTTTGCGAGGTCATTGGTGTACAGTAGAAGCGAAATAAAAAAAATTATCAAACGATCACCTTTTTATCACTCGTTAGCGATTTTTAAGGATTATAAACGCTCGCGTACGTCACTTTTAAACATACACACGTGTTAACTTAAAATTACAGCGATAGCGGCTCGGTGATGCTGGATGGATCGCCGCAGAGAAACTCATTTAATTCAATGGGCTTCGAGCCCATTGCGAGCTATCGTTTTTTGGTTGAAGGGATAACGTTCGTTTGCAATACCTCATAAGTCCGCGACCCCCATTCCATGTCCAGCCGATACTCGGCAACGATTTAGTGGACTGTCCCCGAGGCCACAAAGAATAATTTCTTTAACTCTCGTTGATTGTGCTCCTTAACGCCATCTAACCTCTTTGCCATGTCGCGCCAACTCTTTTTGTGCATTCGTTGAATCGCCGTCGTTAAAAGAGGCAAGCCACGTGCGTACTACTTTTGGTTTTGCTGATTGCTAATCGACCAATGTCAATATAATGCACAAATAGTACGAATAACCTGGTGAATACACAAGTGAATATACACGTGCGCATGCAGACGCACATGATAACCAGATGCAGGAAAGACTGGAAGAACCATATCTACGCATACGACTTTCGTTTCTGGGTTCGATGTACGTTATCAAGGAACGGAAGGTACCTACGACAAAGAATTAAGTGCTATATGTAGTTCTTAATAAATTATATATTGGAACAGAGAATTGGCATTTGATTCAGTGTAAGCTATCTACAATTGTTTTTGAAGAAATACTTCGTCGCTATAAACGAGCATACAACTTGAAGGCTGTGGGGGATCTATGCTATTATGTCAGCGTAAATCTATTTGTGAAGTCTGGCCGTTTTCATCGTAGTTCGTTGGAGCTTTTTTTTGTTTACTGTGTTGAACGTGCAATTCTTTATGTAGGTGGTTTGGTTGGTCACTTTTCTAACGGCTCGATATCGTGTGCTAAGTAACACCTCTTGACTGTACAAATCGAGCCTACACACTAATAATAGCAGCAACAGTAGTTGTACGAGCTTGCCGCACACTAACTATCAACATGTGAACCTTGTATGAGTCTTCGTCTTCTTCACAAATCAATTCGGAATGAGAAGCTATTATATTTCAGCTATAAAGGAGTTTAAAATATTAATTGGTAAATTTTATAGGTACAGGTTCTTGGCTCAATTGTTCTCATCACGCAAATTTCAAATGTAGACTTGTCCTTTAGCGAATAAAAATACTTCATATATATGATACACGGCTCTATTTTAATTTGTTTTGGCGACACAGAAATTTGCTTTTTAACTATAGTTCGTCACTATTTGGTATGAAGGATCCGTCTCAATTTCAGTTCTCGTATGAGTGAAAGACTGGTATTTTGAATTTATCAGCAATTTTGCGAGGGTTGGCATGCCGCTATTGTGCTACGAAGACATTTTCAGATGTCGCAAATCGAATGTTTACATCTAGAATGATCTAGATTGATCACGATCATTTGTTGTTAACACATACTGTCCCATTCTTTGGATTCAGGTTTCATGTCAGACATGAACACAATAGAAAGATATATTCGAACTTCCAAGTGGTTTAACAATGCATTAAATTTTCTGAGTTTTTTGTAGCTCCTGAGTATTAAACGTCATATAATCAAGGAGCGTTCAGGCAGTGTGTGTGCTCTAAAAAGTGAGTTGAACCGTTATTCTAAGGAGATAATAGCGTGTAATCGTTTTAGCTTCACGAAATGCAAATACCATTATTTGATCTTTGACAGCTTTTCGGTGGATAGCTAACGTAAATTTAGCCTTGTTCAAAGATTTCGTACTTGCTCGATCATTAGCTCTGCACGGTTTGCTTTGTATTGCGGCTTTGAAGTGAGGTTATCCTACATGCTGTGGGAATTCACTGGCAGCTTCTGTATTACAAACTTCTGCAGCGTGTACAAGGAGGAAAACTCAACCAGTCTCGAACGAGTAATGTCCAGCTCCAGATGGTGCAGGCGAACTGTCATAGTAAGCAACATTCAGACGTGTTCTTCGGTAGCGGTGTTTATTTGCTTTACTGCAGCTTACTGCTTCTTTTGCAACCGAATGACTGTTTGGGTGTTGCACAGTGAAAGACCATTCGCTTATCTCTTGTTTAAATAGTCAATTGAATTTCGACGCAGGCCCCGTTGTTCGAGGCAGTGTATTCTCAGAGCGCATATTTCGACTTCTAATTCTGGTTGGAGCTTGTCTTTTGTCAATGTTCCGCTTGGAACCGCTTGGAGGAAGCTGTATAAGGAAATTTGCAATGGAGATGTTAAAAAAATAAGTGTCAGAGTGGCCAGGCAATCATAGCATTGAGGGACAGTGAGTGCAGTTTTGACGTACGCCAGCGATTCCTCTGAAATGCTTGATAGTTATAACTTTTTTTCTAAGGGGTTTTCGTATATCTCGCAATTTCATTGGAGAATTGCAGAGACGAAACGCCGAGACAGAAATATGTTCGGTGCCCTACTTCAGTTTTCTTTAGCTGCCCTAGACAGAATGAAGATCAGTCTATATTTATATTACAAAATCGAGCTTTATGTTAATTTTAGGAAATTTTTATACCCTATAAGGTAGGTATACGGCAATATTACTATTTTAGAAACTGCAACGCTTGTGTAGCGCTCGCTTATAATACTGCACAGAAAACTGACAATGCAGGGTTATGGCTACATTGGTATTGGACTCGTGCACGTGTTCAGTTTTACTAATTTCGATACTAATAACCCATACTAGGATACACGTAGAGCACGGTGGCTTGACGCATTCGCGTGCGCCTTGCGACCGGAGGAGACATGTAGGTGCATGGGTTCGGTCCCCGCCGTGGCACATATACACTTATAGAGTCTGTCTTACGAAGTAATGCAGAAAGCGCTACCGTGGACGTTAACGTTGGCTGATGGTCAGCCCTAAATTTACATTATAGGATGGGTGCATATGTCCTGTACATTCTGTGAAGACCACGTTTCAGTTAAGAACTGGTCTTTGTGGTCCGCTGGGATAAAATGCAAATAGTTAAGTGAATTGTGGCTGAAGTTAATGAGTTACATATATTCGATAATGATTTTTTGGTGTCAATTCTCTGCCGTGCATGCAGAAGGTAAGGTTGAGTTTTCTGCACACTGTATCTGAATCAGTGTGCCGATCTTGCGGGCACAGTGAAGTACAAGGAAGAAAGAAAAGTGCTGAAAACTTTGCAGCCGTAAATATTTCCACGTGCTCTCGCGCATAGTTATTTCTAGCTAAGCAGCTGTGCGTACATTGAGTTTAGTTAGATGAAGCTAGCCGAAATAGCATTTCAAATGTAAGGAGTTAGGTGGCGAAGGTACCAAAAGCGTGACGGACAAGCTGTCACAACGAAAACTGTGAAAACGTTGCGCTGTTTGAAGTTAACCGGAATAGTATCTCCCAAAATGTATTTAGCGGCAACGGTTTACTAAAAAGTTTTCAGCTAATACGGACATGTACTTGGGGGATCGTAATAGTAATCATTTGTCAGGCTATTGCGTTCCATTTGGAGACTCCTTCGCTTATTTCATAGTGAAGAGCTGGTATTGTCTTTGACTAAAGATGCAACATGGTTGGCATATATGCATTTTATAGATGAAGCGCCGTAAGATGCATATACACTAACTAAGAAGGTGTTTGGTTGGGTGGTCCGTTCGTTTTTTGTTCTCGTACGCTAACGGGTCAACTGGCTCTAAGTAACAGCATAGTAACAGCTACTTTTGTAATGCGGCTGATCCTTGACGGCTAAATTGTACCATGTTTCGCGCGTGCCCTGCATCACTGACACCCACACAGAGGCCGAAATAGACTTGGACACGCATATCCAGGAGACTGAGCGTTGTTATGCATCAAGCAGAACCGCGATCCAAACCAATACGAAAGTGCTTATGTTGAAACTGTGATTCTTTGTAGTTACTCAATGTGAATGTGCATGACATGTTACATATTAAGAGTTCGTGTTTCTTTGTCGTCAGGAACGGCTATTAGTGGAGGCGTCGCCGGGGCCTGCATTTGGTTGGTGATTTTTCCTGCAGATGTTGTGAAGTCACGACTGCAGGTCCTTGATAATAAGACTACCTCCTCAACCTTGCAGGTATGTATCAAACCTGAGTTTAGTACATATTGCAGCTTATCCACGATGTAAGGGCCATGGTTATGGATAAATGTGCACCAAATATCAACCGAGGGTGCTTGGATTAAATTAAGCGATAAAAAAGATGCCGTTTTTGTTATAAAGCCGCGTAACAGTTCTGCACAATAGCTATCAAAATACTAATGGTAGGAATACTTATATTTAATGAATTGCTGAAAGCATTGTAGTAATAAGAGGAGCTTTCGAGCGATCTAGAGGTCTAAGGAGTCTGTCGCTTTAGTGTGGCATTTCTTAGGTACCTTAGGGAACGTGTCATAGTGACCTAAAAATTGAAAATGAGCAAAACAGAAATGCAAGGTTTGTTTTACGCGAATGGATCTTGGGTTGTGTATAAACTTGAATTGTGAATAAACTTGATTAGTATTAATGAAATCGGGCTGGACGCATAATAGATGAATCCATTACTTTATCGTCGATTTTTCTTTACGGAGTGGAATTGCTCACAGCGTGACATTGAACTTTAGTAGGCGTGAATTTAAAAAGAATTATGTATGAATTGTTGCTTTGGGCTCCTCTGTGTATCAACGTAAATTTCACATTTGTTAAGACCATAAGGATGTCACGATGATGTGAGAAGCAATACTGATAACAGATGAAACGGGTATTTTTGGATAGAAATGACCATATCACTATAGTAAGATTCGTAATAAATTTTTACACAACTTAATGTGAAACGGAGGTTATTTCCACCTTTTCGTTCGTTGGGCAGTGGGCGGACTCCAGTAATGCCACTAGATTCACCAAAAAACGGATCTGTTTCGCCAAACAACTTAGGTTCATTCGGGTCGTTAAGATATTATTAGCATTGAGCAAATTGCTCGTTGGTACGCGTCCTCATTCGTCCTCGTTGTTTATTAAATATCGCGTTAAAAGGATGCGTAAAGCCCTTAATTTGCGGACTAGGAGTATCAAAATGCTTTGCTGCTAAAACCTCTAATGATCGGGGATTTAGTAACTGTTTTTTGCCGTTCCAATCTGATGTCAATTCGGAAAGGTATCCGCTATTTAAACGAGTAGCTGTTATGCCCTTAAAATGTGACTTATTTAGATGCCCACGAGTAAAGTCTTATTAGTTCTTAGGGCCGATTGTCTCAAAATGCCGCCATGAATTTAACATGAACTCATGTGGACGCGGGTGCAATAACAATTGATTCGATACGATATACAATTAGGTGCGCTATTGCCATTTGAGCAATGAAAATAAAAAGCACACGACTACGATTATCTTTTCTCAAACAAAATTAACGACATTAAATCTAATTTATTCTAGCTAAGATGAACTGAGTGAGCAAGGCAGAGCTAAAAAGTTCTTAGTGAAAGAAGAAAGAAATAGCTAAAACGTATAGAACACGTGATGAGTAGTTTCTCACGAAGTTTCTCTATTTCAATTTTCAATGCCGATACTACTAATGTTTCGACATTTACACAATTAAGTATATTATCTTACGTTAGTCGGTTTTTGACATACCGTAAAACGTTTTGAGGGTTTATATTGGCACATTCTATTAAAAGTAGATCATCGTTCCGTCACAACTAAATAATTTGCCTCGTAATTTTTACCATGAGTATTGTTTCTCATATATTTGTTAAACATTGGCTTCGGCGGCGTTAGGATGATAGTCGGTAATTACAACTGTAATAGGCTACATCTCTGCGAATCAGACTGCATGTATATAATACCAAAGATAGGAATTATAACAAAAAATATCAATAACCATTTTTTGGAAAAGCCGGTAACAGTGATACAACATTACTTACAATACATAGTAACACATATAACTGTAAGGAATGCTTGTTAGATGGACAAGAAAATTTTTTGTTGGCAAAATTTAGTACTTAGTGAGCGCCTAAATAACTAAGAAGAGAGTTGAAATCTTTTAATGTGCTCTAACGTACTAGTAGTCCTTATTAGCATCTATACTATTATGTTTTGTTCCAGCTGGCCAATTCGATGCTAAGGAGTGAGGGGATCGGAGCTTTTTACTACGGTCTGACGCCGACACTCATTAGAACACTTCCGGCGACCTCAATATTGTTTCTGGTTGTTGAATTTACAAAGAACATTTTGGTGTAGCCACTGAAATAAACGAGATTTTAAGAAGATAAGCATTTTCGTAACAGCTTGGATGTATACCTGAGGTGTTTGCGGAGCTCTGCGGACGTTGGAAATATTTCGCTATCCGCTGTCTATATGTCTCGCCAGCTAATCACCGGTATTACCACTACGAAAAATGCCTACATAATATTACACACGACTCGTCATGAAGCCGGAAGGATAGGGCTCGAACAAAATTGAATGTGCCTACGGTTTCTTAACGAAAGTTCTGTCGCTTGATTTGATTTTTACTCAATGTTTTTGTGTACGTGCGAAAAGCAATTTTCATGAGTATCCCATCGTCTGATATTGACAGCAGCACAACTTCTAAGTCATGTGAGATTATTTTACGGGTATGCTACCAATGTCATATTGTTTATACAACGCCTCTTGAGATTGCTAGTGACTACTCGATAATCGAACTGAGCCTGTGACATCTTCCTGACAGGTGAAAGCGCCCAAAATGTAGTTAAAGTGTTGACATTAAAAATTTTGACATAGCAGTGGATCAAGTTTACTGTTAAATTCCTATTTAAAGAGTCTATTTAACATTTCAGCCGTGAGTAAGCGCTTTGAATCGGGCTTAACAAGCCGGTGCACTTCGTCGCAATCTCATTTTTGTTAGGATGTTTGTATGAGAAAAAAAACAATAAAGAGGAAAACATGAATAAAACTAAAGTCATTGCAAATGTGTTTTCTTGATATTTACAGTCGACTTGACGGGAAATTTGCAAGTTGCAATCCAAATTAGTCGCAAGATCAAGCATTTCGATCACAAATTTAGGTGATTAGCTTATGTGGAACTGCTTGTAATAAACTGCCTACATAAACGCGGCTATATATATATGTATATAATATATATATATCTAAACAAAATTAGTTGGTCTAATGCTTCATAATTCTCTTCTTGGGAACACAAAAAGCTTAAAAATTGCGAGGAAGAACCAATGCCAGTATGGCGCATCTAGGAAACGAGTCGACAAATTGACCATGCTATGGAAGGAGAACACGAAATGTAAGTCCAATTTTAGAATGTAGGTTCTAAATTCCCGGTGCTTTGGATGAGGCGCTGATAGTCATAGGTTGTTTTGACAGTCGTGATTATTATGGCACAGGATGCTATACGCGAGTCAGACATATTTTCGGCAAAAGCACACGGGCAAATGAAAATCAACTCGGTCAGTGGATACCAACGAATAGGGAAAAAAGCTCTTTCAGTGGCAGTACGCCGTTGAGATAGAAGAAGAAGGTGCAAGAGGCAAACATAGGTCAGGAAAGAACAGGAGGAAAACAAAAAGGCATTACAAATTGAAGGACGGATTTTAAAGGCCAATACCGTTAAGGAAGGGTTGAAGATTTTTGGGAGAATGCTCTGAAGGTGTTATTGAGCAGGTGAAGGTGGTCCTAAATTAAATCGTCGCAGTTAGGGAGTTGGAGCCTTAGTTGCGACACAAATATTAGGCAAAGTTCAGTTTGAACAAATTGGCGATACAATTCCCATCAGATCTTGATTTTAAGGCATTTCTTGTTCTGAAGAGTAGTGATACTCTGGAACTGGTTGGCGACTGAGCGTCGGTGTTTAACAATCAGCATTATTTGGTCGTAGGCGTCACTGAAAAAGAGCTCATCTAGATGAGTATCCTAAAGATGCCTTATAAAAGTGCTCCAATTGGGAGAAGTAAACCAAGTACCCCCGGTTCATGTTGCCCTGTTGTGTTCGGTGCTAAAGTTAGGAACCGGCAGCCGAGTCTTACGTAGCGCGCGAAGCATTTCCGGGGTTGGAAGACGACGACTCGTACGTCGACAAGGCAGTTCAAAACAGTTGAACCGAGAAGGACGGGTGTTGGTTTCCCCGGAAGCCTCCCGCAATCGAGTAGTGGATCCTATACTCGAAGTTAGAGTAACACCGGATTGCGAAGTTGCATAACACTTGAGTTAGCGAACTGGTTTTACGGTTCGTTATAAGGTGGTAAGTGACGGAGGATGAAAACTCCGTTTGTAATCATAGAAATATGTTAAGTTGGCGGTACTGTATCTGCAACACGGCCTAGCCCAAAATAAGCATTGCAAACACGCAGGCTCGACGGATAGATCCTGATTAACAAGGGGGCGGCGGAGATGTTACTTTCTAGTACAAGGTAATATAGAGGACTATCAACCCGCCACTAAACTGGTGGATATCGCTTGCCCAAATACGAGTGGCGTGAGAATATGATAAAAACCCGTCGAATCTCAATCAGTAATCATATCAATCAGTAATGAAAGGACCTGTAAAAGGATGTGCAGATAGCTACGAAGAGTTGACTGAGAAGGCAAAGCAACTGATCAGTATCAAACTCAATTGGCAAGTCACAGAGTGCCTGGAAGACACTCCGAGGATGTATTGTGAGAAGTAAGACCCAGGCGGAGATAGAGCTGATTGAATCGGTGGAGATGAGGTATCAGAGCGACCACATTGGATTGTTATGACTAAGATTCGAATATCTCCTCCAAAGATTCGTGCGTATGACTGCGAGAGATGACTGAACGTCCCTTTCGGTACAGTACGAGGGAGCTGAAAAAATGTTTCTGCTTACTCTGAACAAATATCGTTAAAACAGATGTTTAAGCAGTTTAGTTAAAACAGATGGCCATCGAAAAGCGGGTGAATCAATTAAAGTTTCACTAGTGGGTAAACTGCTCGTGCAAAGGTGACCAAAGTGACTAAATTACTCGTGCAAAGGTGCCCGGCGATCTTTAGAGTTTTGGTTAACTCAGTTCTAAGGGAAGGAGAATTTTTGAGGTTGTAAGTATACTTTCTTGACACGTTCGTTTTGACAATCGTTTTATTAAGTAAATTAATCTAGGTATTTGAACTTCAATTAGCTTCATCACATAGCGAAACACCAATGAGTTTTTTCTGTGCTTATTTAGCATGGTGTGAGCTTGTTCTTGTGGCAGATATGTATACGTTGTAATAGACAACTGTGAAGATGTTAATTAGTTTCCATGCATTTATTTAGGTTGCATTGTATTATTTAAAAGCGTATCAGTATCGCAATATTCTTCAAATTTGCTTAATAGGCACACTAAACTCGGGCCTATAATTTGGTTTCCTATCACAATCAATTAATCTCATTATTCTCGAATTTTGGTACAGAAACATACGGCTGTACAAATAGATCTAAGCATGAAGCGGCAAATATAACACTTTATTTGAACTAAGAAAGGTTTGGATTGCCTGCGGTGACTTGTCTGCAAGTTAAAGAGCACCCTTGGTTCATTTTTGCTTGTGATAATCAGCCCTAAAAGCATATATATATATATATATATATATAT
>MNPL01002699.1:0-14980 GCA_002081605.1 Tropilaelaps mercedesae
ATATATATATATATATATATATATATATATGTATATATAGAATTTGAGTAGCGAATCGACTACTGTCGTATTAAGCACCGTATTATCTAAGATGGAGATTGAGCCAGTCGAATTTAGCAATATGGAATTTATAGAGGCATATGCGTATAATTTAATGACGCATATACGTATCGACTAAGCGCATATTATTTTGCCTGTATGAATCGTAGCCAGTATGCGCGTCGAACATCTAAGTTTTCAACGCACCTCAATCGATTCCTTCGATCCTCGCTGCCTAATCTAAAAGTCAGAAATTGCGGCAAATGGCGGATACGAGCAGCTAATGTTTTGGACTTACGTTGAACGCAGTTCACCATTAAACTCAAGATTGTCAGCGAGAACTGTCATGAATCTCGAGTTTTGTATCAAGGGAATTACGCAGCAACGATGGCGAAGTCTCACCGATTGCTTAGTGCATTCCACCGCTGCAGTTTAGTACTGGCCAAGAAGAAAATGATGGACCAAAATGCGCCATCAATATTATTCAGCCGGATTCTAATATCTATGACAAATCACCTCGTTCTAAAAAAAGAACAGTTTGTTTATTGGGTTGACGGCGGATGGGGATAACGCGCAAAATATTTACTTCTTCAACTTTCATTAAGTTCTGTAGGTGATATCAAATCTTCGTAGGTGGAATGCGGCAAAATCTAATTTATGATGGACATTCGCGTAGATATTTGGATTGATGTACGGGACATACGGGAAATATAATATTTTCGAAAGACTTACACACAGTTCTTCTGTTTCTACATCAATATCGCTCGACATAGTGTTTCAAAATCAATGTGAATTTCCTTTTTGCAAAGTGTACTAGACAAAGAGACATAAAGTCCCCATTTAAATATTCATAAATTGATGCTTACATGTTTTATGGTTTAACACTAAGAAGTATATTTCTAATTTTTTCATGCAGTTGAAATACTCTATACTTGAGGGTATAACCGTTAGTACGTCCGTATATTCAAATTCTGATTAATATACAAGTTTTGTTAGCATCGATAGAGAAGCATACATTTTTGAGAAGATTAAGCAGCCGAATCGTGATTACTTTGTGCATAAAGGGGCTTCATGTCTTAAAATATGCTTTGTATTGAATGTAAACTGAGTAGTACGACATGTATGGGAGAAAAATTAATTATTTCAATTCTTAACGACGAAATCCAAGAGGTTTCTAGAAATACGTCAAGCAAAAACACTACTGTTGTGCTCAGCGCGCGCAGCTGGCTTGATATAAACGGAGTACCGATTTCCCAGCTCATTTACTAAGCTTTAGTAAACAAGCGGTTACTAAGGTAGGGAAATAGTTTTGGCATTATATTTGCAGTATATTTTCATGCTTGTTTTAAAAGGAAGTTATCAAATTTCAGAGGCATGCATTCGGGCATGCACTAATGGCGATTCCAAACATTTATTAAGGATTTAATGACTATGTCTAACAATCTAATATAATACTCCTGCCCAATATAAATAAATGCAACTAGCATCAGCAATTAACCTAAACTTAATAATCAAATGAAATCGATGAGTCGAAGAGTAACCCTAGATTAGTTCTCCCATAGATAGTCGAAGGGCCTCATTTCACTGGAATGCACGTTTTGCCAGATGCAACATTCTAGAATATATACGTATGGCGTATTTACGCGACTTCTACATATTGTAATTGAGCCGACACATTCCAAAACTCGTCGTTTCTGAACGATTTGAAAATTCGGAGTTATGTTAACATACTTTGGCGGGGTACGCTGCGACACAAGTCTAATTTGAACTGATGCGGTTAGTGCAACAAATAATTCTTACAGGTGAACAACGTATATAAAATTCGCATCTATACAATCCAAGAAGTTACTCATACCGATTCCTGTATTTTTGTGTTGCACTCTTCGTGTGTTTTCAGCTAGGGCTTTGGGCGGCTGGGTTGGGCCCGGACCTGAGGAGGAGGTGAAGGAAGATGGCTTCGCTGGGAGCCGGGGGCGCCGACCCCGAGCTCCTCTTCAGCAAACAGGTGAGTGCATGTGCTATTAATAAAGGCAAAAACCTCCTATAGGGGTTGACTGCTGCCTAGGAACTCATGAAGGACGGCCTTAATGGGCTTCGTCCTACGTGTCGTAGCGTCACGTGATCGCACGTCGCTCTTTCCTCCCTGTAGATGTTCGGGTCGGCGGACCACTGTGGGCAACGTTTAATACGCAATGAGTGCGACAATGTTGCCTTTTCTCATTGAGAAAGGAAGGTGACCAGGGCTTTGAACACCTATAAAACTTTAGATTTTACAACTAGAACCCACTAAAAGTTTTTAAGATTATCCAAGTATTTTAAATGATAAACGTACCGTACCGGTGTAAGAAGCAAAGGCATTTGGCACCAGGCTTAATTTAAATTTTATTTCGTCCTACTTGGTTCAACGGGTGTTGGTATGAAATGTTTTGACGATAATGGCAATCATGCTCGTTTAAACTTGTGCGGTTGATAGCTGTGGTGGGTTAAATACTTTCGTTGTATAGTCCTGTACAATTTTAATCAATTTGAATTTTTCGGAAGACCGAACATTTCGAATAAATTGGTCTTGGTAAAGGTACGTGGCTTCTGGGATGTTTTTTTCTGCCGTGAAAGAACAAGCGTACTAGGTAGCCTAAAAATGGCTCTTTTTATGCATTTCGTTCCAAATGAAGAAACAAAAGGTATGTTGGTAAGATCGTGCACCCAGAATAGCTTCATTGGCGGGATTGCGTGAAGTTGTGAAAAAGCGGTTTCAACATTGTATTTGAGCGAGGCATTTACACAAGCTTGGTTGCGTGTGTAATACTGTATGCTATTATAGTTTGGAATCTATTTCATATGTTGTAGAGAGCCCCGCAATTTTGGATACCATGAAGTCAACTTTTCTAAATAATTACTATCAATCAAAAATAAACTGGCTCAGTTTCAATGCAGCTGAATGTCTGGAGCTATGCCACTTGCTTTTCCGAAATTGCCTGACCGCTTAGGACGTTAATATACATTAAGCGAAATGATTTTACGTAACAGCTCACACAGCTACTGTCAATTTCATTTTCATATGCGTGCTATACATATTATTGAACAAGCGCATTTTGATGTAAGTGGAAAAAGTTGATACCTTAATTTCACGACGGTGATAAATAGTAGGAAATTTGATTTTGCAATTGGTACGACAAGTGAGTCTAGCGCCCATACATGAGGAAATATGTAGAAACTATTGAGCATCTACAGGCACGGTTTCATAACGATTCGTATTTCGCTGTGGGGTAGATAGAGCTGCTCTATATCTACAACCCATATGTGTCCAAACTGGTCAGTTCTTGTGCTATATTCATCTATGATTATGCAGAAATATGTCCGAAACTGTACACTTGCGCGTAAAAATGGTATTTTGAGACACCGTTGTATGGAATATTCGTAAAAATAAATCATGCGTCATCTAAATTTACCAATGACATTTATTATGGAACATCCTAGTATATATGTAATATGCCATTTTAATGACCGGTATTACAATTTTGTCTTTATGATGTAAGGCTAAACAGACGATTTAAATTTAGATAGGTTGTAGGTGGGGTTTGCGAGGTATATGACTCATCTTTTAAAAAATCAGCCTGATAAGTACTTCCTTAGGAGACAAGAAATAGAATAGATTTTAGTTTTTGTCTATTTTTTTTAGATTTGGCCATGTCATTTAGACTTTACTCACATTAAAACTTTATTTAGTTTACGTGGAATTAGAATTTGCTGCGAGTGCCAGTTGTAATGATTTCTGGAGATCGTATGACAAGTCATTTTGGTCTTTCCTATTTGTCCCGCCATATCTTTTTAACTCATGAAAATTTCAGGTTTTGGAAGAAGGGAAGAGTAACATTATCTATAAGCCATGATGTTCGCGTCAGTTACTCGGATTCCCTAAATGATCTTGTCGTTCTCTTAATTTTCTAGGTGCAGCTGCCTTGATGGTACTTTAGTCATTAGCCATTTTTTAAATCTGCAAAAAGCATCCAAGCAAGCTATATTATACATTATCAAGTTCATTCGCTGGTTGCATTTAACACTGGCGATTCGACAGAGCGATGATATAAACTTTATCAAAGTACAGAGCGCTGTGCTTTGATAACGTGGCCTGTTTTACTGTCGTACGATTTCATCAAATTGATATAAGAATATACAATCGGTGTTTCCAAAGTACTCTCAAAAGCCGATATCGCTTGACGCAGATTACCCATTCTGAATCTCTTCTTTTTAAAAATGTATGAGCCCGTAGTAAACGTATAGCTTTAATACGTGTGAGTGCGATATATCTGATACAATCACTTTTTGATACAGAAGCAATTCATGCTATGCTTCATTAACTTTACTACGGAAAACTGAAATAATTTCTACTTATGTATGTTCAAAAAGGAAGATATATGGGAGTGAATTGACCAATTTCAGTTGCTTATGAAGTGTATGAATATAAAATAACGCCAATGGTGGCTTTTTTGTATTCTTATTTTACCAACAGGAGCGTATCGGCAAAGGCTCATTCGGCGAAGTGTTTAAGGGTATTGAGCGAAAGAGTCAAAGGGTCGTGGCCATCAAAATCATCGACCTCGAGGAAGCTGAGGATGAAATCGAGGACATTCAGCAAGAAATACAGGTTAGACAACTACTAGCAAGGACATGTTACTCAATGCTTCACAATATTCAATAATGTTTCATTCGAAGCATTGCATTATGATCATACAAGTACTGAAAGATACGTTTTCTCATGTTTCAATAAGCTACTCCCGACCGTTTCTTGCCTTAACAATATGATACCACAGTAAACATTCCATGCTGCATGGCACCCACCATATGTCCGCGCCCAAACATTCTCGTCAAACGTGTATGTATCTAGTAGTTTTGTTTGAAAAATCGTTGAAGTACAGGCAACGGGCAGGCGCGATATAGTTTATTTTTGTGTACATTAAAATTGCTATATCTGCGTTCGGGGGCTTAAGGCCTAGAGGAATCTAAAATAGAGTCTGTGTTTCGATATTAAAAACAACGCTACGCATCGCAACAAAAATGTGACAACTTCAATATTATTGTCTTTACCGTGGAAACAAGACTATATTAAAACTCACTGCTGTTGTCATACATAACACTGCCAAACAGGAAAAAATAAAAACGTTAATGATTCAAAACACTTTCAGAGTATATAGAATTCTTATTATATATGAACTAATTATTGAAAAAATAAATGATATTTTTTTTATCAATGCATTGACTTCGATCGCGTTGTCCTTCCTCGTTCTCTCTTACAGATATATGGGTATTTATTGTAAGCGCAAGAGATATAAAAACCAGTGTCCAGAAATATTTTCTGATATTCTAGGTGTAGAGCGGGGCGGCGTCATGCCTTGACTTGGTTTTCCATCGAGAAAGTAATACAAAGAGCGGTCTTTTTACTACAGCGGAGATGAACTAAGGCTTGTTTGTTGTTATGTATGTCTGTATTGTTGTCTGCTTGCTATAGCTTCGAAACGATAACTAGGTAATATCTCGTTTTCTGCAGCCGGTGTACGAATTGCTTCTTTCGTGTTTGTATAATAATCGTACAAAGATTCGAATGATGCCGTAGAGATGATAGTATTCGTACGCGTTGACTTGACGTCGACGAATACGGCCAGCGCCAATCGAGCTAGCCGGATTCGAAGTGCCAACATAACGATGGAACCACGAACCCTTATGAAAGGTGAAACCCTCGAACTTCATTCGCCAGGCGGGCCGGCGTATCCGTATGGACGAGCGTTTCGGGTAGATAGGCTGGCTGCAAGCTTCGTTCTTCGCACAACTTCGATTGAAATGTGATGATTGTGAAACTACTATGTCGGCACCCAATATAGATGAAACATTGCCTTTTCAGCCACTTTCAGAATTTTTGCCTTTTTGGTATTATTATTGGATGGTTGGCCGGATCGAAAGGCGGTGCCTTACTGACTATTTCGGCGCGGAATAAAAAAGGCAAGAGAGCGACCACCCGTCTATTCACTGCGGGTGGATGTCGTTTGGAAGAGTCATTCTATTAAAAATACCAAAAATTATACCAAAAAGAACAACCATGGCCTTTGACCGTCAGTAGCGTACGCCCTGACTAACTTAACGTATTCAAAATAACCGATGTTGTCTTACTTCCGGTCTGAAAACTAAAATCCCGATACGCTGCAAACGGTTAATAGTATATTGACAACGAACGTTATTCTGCACAAAGTGCATGACACTTATATGCTATAGCAAGTTCGATAACGTTATGATTTAATACTCCTGCTACAGAAAATTAGTTATAATGGATATGAATTATATGTGGTGTTGGACATGCTGTCAATCATAACGCAGTGACCGTTACTGCATTTCCTATATATCCACTTGTCACTGTGATCCTCAAATTCTGCCTGTAAGTAAGAATCCAGATTTGTCTAAATGCTTCACTGAAGTAGAGCATCCTTACTTTAATTTACGTATAACTCAAGCAGAATTAGATCTTGCGGATATTTCTTGACGTAGACCTTGAATAGTTTTTACTTGATGAACGTTATTTGTACTTGGCTGTTCGACCATGCCAGATGCGTTCCGTACTCATGGAATACATTAATAAAAAACACGTATTCATTTATTTTTTCGCTTGTTACCTATTTTTTGTAAACGGTGTTGACATTTTCATGTTATCGCCAACCCTTCTCCTGAGGCTTTATTCATACTCCATTTCTTTCTGTATTTCGTTGTCGCTCATCCATTACCTTCTACCATTCCTTGAGCATCTGTAGGAATCTCTCAACTTGAGGTTTTTCTATACAAGATAATCTAGTCTGAATTTAGTTTTGAATGGTGGCACAAGATTTTTATGAGCGAAAATAAAGCACGGGAAATGTGGACTTTTCTCTTTAGCATGAGCCGATTAGGGGTGCGCATGCGACATAATATAAAATCGTAATAGTCGCTACTCGTGTCACTATGAGCGTATTATTACAAATCTTTACTGTTTAGTTAGAGGAGCAAAAGTTCTAACAGTAAATTGATTGCTTTTACCGCACTAACTTAAATGCTGATCGTTTGTTTATCCGCAGGTGTTATCGCAATGCGACTCTGCATACGTCACCCGCTACTTTGGATCGTACCTTCGAGCATCGAAGCTCTGGATCATAATGGAGTATCTCGGAGGTGGAAGCGCCCTCGACCTTATGAAAGCAGCACGCTTTGAAGAATTGCATATAGGTAAAAAAATAGTTTGCTGTAAAGTAATGGCACATAGTTTTATATAGGAATGTCTTTAGTTTTAGAGTTGTACTTTTTTTATTCAAAATGAATATTGAAAGTGAAGGAACTCGGAATTTTGTAGTAATGGAGGGGAAACATAGGTGTGCTTGAGTTTGCTATATTCTAAGATTAGGACAATGTGGCAACCTAATAGTATTTTTATACCAGCTAAATACATACGATGTATGCCTCCAATGAGAAAAATGGTTCTAAGTGAGATAGTAAATAAAAATATATAAGAATAGCTATAGTAATTGCAGTAATTGTAATAAACGTGCGCATATGGTCTCAATAGGAGTGGAGAAGAAGGTTGGCGCCTCCTTATTGGTATGCAATTTCCATTTTGCGGTGCTTTGAAATATATATAATTTGTTTTTTTCTTTTTTATTTTTATATTTTATTGAGAAACCGATGTTTAGGGAAATTCCTGATATTTGTATTGTCATTTTCCTTGTTATAGCGATTATTCTCCGTGAGGTGCTTAAGGGTCTGGAGTACCTTCATAACGAGCGAAAGCTCCATCGTGACATCAAGGCGGCGAATGTCTTGCTGTCGGAGCAAGGCGATGTGAAGTTGGCAGACTTCGGTGTCGCTGGCCAACTCACATCGACCACCTCAAAACGCAACACCTTTGTTGGGACACCTTTCTGGATGGCACCAGAGGTACATTGCTTGAACCAGTTCTTGCAATTGAGAGGCTACACACGTTTAAGTGTTAGAGAGATTAAACCGGGCCTTCCTTGAGTCGTAACGCCAGTTATGCTTCTCTATTTAAGGCGTAAAGAATATAGGCTTAGGATGCTATTAGTCTATGAAAAGATGGCTTATTTGTAGCTCGGAGAGCTTATGCATAGAGGGTATGATTTTACAGAAGCACTTACAGACTAGTTATATGTAATGCCACTGAATTACGTGTATATCCGACTGTGGTAGGTCATCAAGCAATCGGCATATGACGCGAAGGCCGACATTTGGTCCTTAGGAATTACGGCAATCGAGTTAGCAAAAGGAGAACCGCCAAACTCGGAGCTACATCCTATGCGGGTTCTTTTTCTTATTCCTAAAAATAATCCCCCGCAACTGACCGGCAACTATACGAAACCCTTCAAGGTTTGTTTAAGCTATTATATGTATAAAACATTATTCGTCTATTTTCCGTTAGATTCTGCTGTTGCAAATGGATCACCAATAATTTCGCTTAAGAAAATTTCGCTCGCAAGGTGATTGTTCATGGGAATAGTTAATCGTTTTTAGGGAACACAAAAGCGAATTCACCTCATGGCACAGCCTCAAGAGTGCAGAATGTAATAATTGTGAGGTCTTAATGTTATTCGCTGGTAGAAGATTCGATGTACAAAGCGCATTGTAGGACTTTCGTTGCCCATTTCATTGAAGTCGTTTGCTTGAGCTCGCAAATCAGCTAACTTGACTGGGCGCTCACATAGCACTAACGTTACTAAATTGCTTCATGCGAACGCATGTATCCCATTAGCTATTATTGTTTACTCTATTTATCTATTTAACGGGGTTGTGGTGCTTACTATTTTCCTATTTGTTTCGCAGGAGTTTGTGGAGGCATGCCTAAATAAGGAACCAGAAAATCGACCAAGTGCCCGTGATCTCCTCAAACATCCTTTTGTGCGAAAGGCCAAGAAGAATTCGTATCTCATTGACCTCATCGACAAATACAAAATGTGGAGAGCTAATGGTGGAGAGAGCAACGTAGATTCTGATAACGATTCGGACAATGGAAACGAGCACCACCCGCATTTCAACGGTGAGGAAACTCTTATGAAAAAAGTTACGAGAAAGCAGACCGACCACGCAAACATACAGAGAAAGGGAAAAGAATCTAGGTTCCTATAAATACAGTGACCTACACAATGGTATATAACTGTTATAAATCTAACTCGTTATCATTGTTGTAAGTAGAGTTGTTAACGTTGAGATAAATTTCGAACGTTTTTCACTTTTTTACTGAATATCTAAAATTTTATGTACTGGGCAATTTAGTTCAGAATATATTGTTTTTAAGCACAAGCCGTTTTATCGATGATTTGCAGGTGGCGGAGGGTCAGATGGCAACGATATAGATGCAGGCGGCACGTGGAAATCCCTTCGTTGGGATTTAGGCACTATCAAGAATCCGGCACCTCCCATAGCTGCCCCTAGTTCGCCCCTAACGCCACCTGAATCTGCGTCCCCGGGCCCAATCTCTGCTAAGACCGAAATCAAAACGCTTCAGCAGCAACACCAACAACAGCAGAAACAACATCATGGTCAACGAGATGGTGCCCCTCCTTTCAGAGAGTTACGAGAGGTGCGTCCCATTGCCCGTTTCTACTTCATATTTCGCTTTACTGTTAAAAATATGGTTTGCAGTTTCAAATTCTGCTGCTTAACTCATGTTGGTCTCCCACCCCTCCATTCTGTTTATAAAATAGGGCTATCTAACAGAAACCGAAAAGCTTTTATTCTTCAGATGAGCATGTCTACCTATCAAAATTACACAAACGTTATACAAAGATGTTAAGTGTACGTGTTCGATCTGTACTTATTGTAGAATGGACCAAACGGTCCACGGATTGGCAATCGGCACTCGGTCGGTAGTGGAATGGCTTCGCCTGACCGGGTTCTTCCAACTGCTGCTCCTCTGACTGGCCACAATCCACTCGGCGGGCTCAGTCCAATGCATTCTCCACCCGGCTTACCACTACGGTCTCCTACAAGGCAGAATTTACCTGCTAGTGACAAAATAGGTCCTGCGTCTCTCGGCTCTCCGCTTAAAGGCGTCAGCGCAGGAAGTCCAACTGGCAATTCAATTGGAGTGGCGGAAAAGGCTGGAGGACCCAAGGTGATGATTTCGCCCGTTAAGGAGAAGCAGATACCGCTCGTTTCGAAGCTCGATAAGGGGGAAAGGGAACGAATAGAACGGTTGGAACGAGAAAGGGAAAGACTCGGTCCTTTAGGAGGTCCCGTAGCTTCGCCAGTGAAAGAGCGGCCAAATGATAGATCTGTCGCGTCACCCATGCGCGACCGAGACCACAGAGAGCGGTAAAAGCATTCATACGCAAATATATTTATTTATACAAATAACTGTGGCGAGTTTACAATTTATGCTGATATGATTTAGATTGAAATAGAAAATATATTCACAATCTTACCCTAAGTGAACAGACAAAAATGCTGAGGAGGATTGGGGGTTTATGGGAAGATGCGTAAGATTGCCCTATCGTTTATTGTAAGGCTGAAAATGTAGCTGTTGGTGTTCAGGACATTTTCTAGTTTATTTCAAAGTATAACAGAGTTGTAAACACGGAGAGCAAAAAATATTGATCTCAACGCTCCTTAAAACGCCATTATTTCGGAATAAACTCATTTTTCACTCCTGCAAGGTGCGTGGAATTTGGTACTGCATGATTCTTTGACTTTCCTTTACTATCCTTTCAGGGATCGGCCGCTTGTTTCTTCTCAGTCACATTTGGCCACACCTTCGCACCCCACAAAGGTGGTGCCTCCACCCACCAAGACATCCGTTCTGAGTGGTGAGCATTTTTCGTTTTTCTAGTAACCAAAGTAACTTATTTTCGGGCGAGTTTTGATTTACGCTAATTTTTAAAATATGAGGCGTAATAAATGAGTGTAATTTGGTATTGAACACGGTTGTTTGTTCCGAATACGCAATTCTTGTAGCTGTAGTATACGGAGTGTTTAATTGGAAGTGGCTTCCCATCCTCATATTGTGCTTAACATCTTCCTTTCCTTATTTTATTGGGTGATGCAGTAGAGTTTCGTTTACAATATAGTTGGTGTTCGTTAAAATAGAACATAATATTACTTTGTTAATTTGTTTGACATTAATATTTTCGAGTCAAATTATTATAAGAATTTCATCCGGCTTTGCACTGAAATAAGATTTATATTTGTATCGAAAGTTTGCTTATAAATGTATTATTAGTGTATTAATAACAGCATACTTTTTGAATTTATTGTAATATCAAAAAAGAAGAATATCACATTCTATTACATTAAGACGCGTGAAATCGTGCTTTTGCTTATTTCAGGGAAGCCAATCGTGCCAATTTTGTCGTCCGTGGAGCGTAGGCAAAACACATCTAAGGCTGTCCTAGATGAGTTCCGGACTGACCTTGAACGAGCGGAGCTGGCATGTCCGGGCGTGAGCGGTCTGTTTCTCAAGGAAGTCCTGACACGACTTCTGCCCCCGCATACACCTGCTTATAAAATCGACGAACTACTCTACAATGTACAGCCTATGTAGACGCAGTGCAACATGTGCACCGTATATTGCTTTGAAAAAATATTGGGATAACGAATTATTTACAGCGATGAATGGACTCGGGTGATTACTTCTAGCCAGACGCTGCTGCCACGTCCGATATTAAATTCATCGCAAACCATCTAATATTGATCGCACTGCGGCTAAGCCAGTGGCGTTTTAAAGAGTCTCATGCATTTCGAAAGTTAAAAGGATAGGCTATCGCTGCGTAGCTTCAACACTGCAATGCTTGAAGGTGACGATAGTCGTAACTAAGAAATTACGTGATCAACACGTCTAGGTGTAATAAACGAATTCGTGATCTTCGGCAGAGTTTACGCTGGCAATGTATTGCTTGGGATGTTTAGTACAACGTCCGAGCAGAAACAGGCACTTAGTCACTCAGTGTCTGCAGTTCAAAACCACCATTTTTACTTTTGAAGAGGGCTGGGACTCTTTAAGGACCGAGACCGGACAAAATCTGCTATCGGACATTGGCACGAACCGACTGCTGTAAGAAAGCCCAAGATGGTCATGTCACCCACCGAGAGATACAGACAAAACGAGGATGTCTGGGAATAGAGGACAAGGGGGAAGTCGTTGGTTATTTATTCAAGGCGAAGAATTTAGTAGTAGAGAATCTAAAAGTAGTAATCAAGAGACTAGAGGGAAAACGAATGTAATATGAAGATGGTGATGCTGATGAACAATAATTAGAAAATGTATCTTTGTTATGGTTACGACGCCTTTTTAAGGCGGGCGATATTAAATACGTGCTGTAACTATACTTCTTCAACAAAGGTATACAGGCAGATAAACGGCATAAAAGCACGTACGGAGCATTGAGTAAAGCAATTTCACAAACCATCTTCCCTCATCTCTCATTCCCTCTTCTATCACTGGATGTTTAGATTGATAGATATGAGTTAAAAGAAGAACCTATATTCAAGTTGTTAACTGTACGTATGTGCGTATGAGTGTGAGCGTGCAAGCGCCACCAACTGTTGTCTGTCCACAGTTAATGCTGTGTTGGCGATCTCGTTGGTGCCGTAACGCGTGACATTCGGTGGTCGGGAGTGGTTTTACCTGCAAGTTCGCAAAACAGAGACGACGGAAAGCTATCGGCGATTTGGTTCAAGTACTGATTTGATTGAATACTGAATTATGACAGACGTGTATGATTCACACGTATCCTAAACCTGGCTTCATACAGTATATGTATTATCATTATTATTAGAGAAGGTATAAGATATAGAGAGATGATACACTGAGTGTAAGGATACCAACACCAAGGACAGTAACATTTTTTGTAACCCCGAAGCATCTTTTGTTGTGGAATACGTCAAGATATTGAACAATTGATTGCTAATACGGAACGGAAGGCAACACCGACAACTTTGTTATAAAATCAATTACACATACCGGAAAATCAAAGTTGGCACACTACTTCAGCACTTTTTACTCAGAAATTGAAATGTTGAAGAACGGTTTAGTTTCCGAATAATGAGCCATTATCTTACAAGTCACTCAAATAGCAACGACTAGCTTTTCTCTGGTTGCGGAGAGGCAGGGAAACTCTCCCATAGAGCGTTTTCGTTTGTGGCAAAAAGGTGTAAAGAATCGAAAAGTGAATCTTACGTCAAACGAAGATTGGGTAATAGCGGGTCGGTAGCTACATCTACACACATACATACGCAAGCACATACACACACATATATAAGAATACACGGTTACACGTAGATGAATAACTTATTGTGAGCAGAATATTTTAAGCGTTATTTGGCCAAAGGTTTTTTATCTGGATAAAGGCCGTCGGTTGACTTCTAAAGATAACATCAAATGACATTCTCATTCGTACAGGAATTGCGACTGCTTTCAGGGTTTTATAATAAGTAGAACTCCGCCATTGTTGCTGTTGAGACTTTCACCTTGGCTTGAATTTATCGATCTAAGGACAATGATCAGACTCAAGGTTGTCGCATGCTTGGCAAAATTTGTATTAACATCTCTAGAATATAATAACAACTGTCAAGATAACGACTAGGCTTGCTTCTCTCGCGTGTAAATCTTTTTCGTTTTATCTATTGAGATCAAAATAAATTCAGGAACAAGGTCAGTAGTCAATCGTGTTATGGAGAGAGGCTTTTACACCTGGATGCTTTCCGTATAAGGCGTATAGACAAATCTATTCATGAGACCAGCTACTAGGTCATGTTTTGGCAATCTTTCGCTTGCTCGACGTTGGATTTTGGCATACTCGTGCTTGTTGCCTCATGGGCATCTAGGCTCGGTGATTTCTCTTATACTGTACATTCCTTTTTCAAGTGCCTTCCAGAGAGATCACCTTGTCTTGCTTGTAAGGTTACTTCCCTGCTCTGGGTCACCTTGAACCATTTCCGGAAGGGAATAGAAATGGCTTGGTGTTGAAAGATGTATTCAAACGCATTGCGACTACCGACAGTCTATTGGCCTTAGTAATAGGAAGAAGATCAATGACACTGACCAGTGTTTCACATATTTAGAACAAACCATTTCAGGGAATGAAAACAAGGAAGATCACTAACGCTTTCATGTTATCTTTTTGCCGCACTATGTCAACCGGACGCCAACAGTTTTCTTTTGCCACACACATGTCTAGTACATAATTGTATATGTTCTCTGCTATAAAAGGAAAGAACAATGAGAAAGTGATTTGCTAGGGTGATGATATTCGTCTAGGCCCAAACTTAACGATATCAGTGTAAAAAAATAACACACCAAATTAACAACCCAGATGACAGGTTACAAATTGCCTGGATAAAAAAGTTTTATTACTGATGCCGTCATCGCCCTCCTGATCACCGTCTCTAGTGTCACTACAAACGAAAGCACGTTGTCGAAGGGAAATAGACTGAAGGTGAAACAGTGATTATGGTGGTTGCGCAAATAGAGCTGTCTTTTGCAATGGGCAAACGGACAATTCCACCAGCAGGGCTAAAAGGGTGCAAAGTTCTGAAGGCATAAGCAAATGATGCCAACAAATGAAACGCTGTTTCTACCATCTCGTACTGGATCCTATCGCGTTTTAGTTTATACTAGAGCAGAAAGCATAGGGTGCTGTGGAGATGTAAGGAACACGAAGGTAAAATACCGCAGGGAAAAGGGATGGCGTTAAGTATAGAAAAACTGTATAGGTGGCGAAGGAAAGCTGCAAATAATACTAGAACTGAACATTAAAGGCCTGTATGCTGTATGTAGATGGCCGATTGTTGGCTGGCTTCCCTTGCGAAAGCCCATATGCAATGCGAATAGCGTAAAATGTGCAATAATGGGGAATAGGACTGACACAAAAGGCAAAAAAGAATATATATATGTATATATATATATATATATATATATATA